>WBMZ01017490.1:0-12278 GCA_013400975.1 Atrichornis clamosus | reverse complement strand
TATTTATTGATTGTATACCATTTCATGTCCATGCATTAATTGCACATGTAAAAGACATATCTTTAGGAAATTCGGAAAACCATACAATATTTTAAAGAAATGAGAAAGCTAAACAATTGGAGGTGGCTTTATTTCTAGCACAGACACTCTTTAAATTTTTATATGGGTTGCATTAATCAAGGAAAATAAGGTACACTGGAGTCCTCATGTAAAAATGCAAATTTCCCATCTCTTGGATGCTGTTCTGGTATGGCTGGTAGAAATAAAAGGAGAACCCTGAAGCACAGTAGCAAAAGATCAAATGCTCAGACTAAGTCCAGCACCATGAAAGCACTTGAGGTTTTTTTAAGTAACTGAGTAGTCCCATCCTGAGTTAGCAGAAGATTTTATAGATGAATTACTGAAGATAAAATTCTATCACAAATATTGTTTCTATTACTAGTGATCATTTGCTTCTTTTTCATTTTTTCTTCTAAATTGTGGCAAAATTCTTAATAATTGTAAAACATTAAAGAGGACCAATAGCACTGAATTGTACAAAAGTTGAACCAGTTCATATACAATAAGCTATCCTAATCATTGGCAAGATGAAGGATTTAAATGGATTTTACTTTATTTGAGAGAGCCCTAGGGAGCTGAGAAAACAAGTTATGGCACTCATTCCCTGAGAACTCAGGATATCTAACATAATTTGTTTGCTTCAAGGTTGGTGAAGTCATCTAAACCCATCCTTCATAATGCTTTCAACAGTATTGTGCCAATTGCTACTTGTCCTTCTCCTTGCAATTAAAGCAAACTTCCATCACATCCATTTGCAGTGAATCATGGCATCAGGGAATCATAGACTCATAAAATTTCCTTAGTTGGAAGGGACCCACAAGGACCATCAAAATCCAACTCCTGGCCCTGCACAAGTCAGCCCCAAGAATCACACCATGTGCCTGAAAGCCTTGTCCAAACGCTTTTTGAACAGGATTGGTGCTGTTGCCACTTCCCTGGGGAGCTTGTTCCAGTGCCCAAATCCCCTGGGATGAAAAACCTTTTCCTGATATCCAACCTTAACCTCCCACTGACTCAGCTTCAGGCCATTCCCTCTCTCTGGTCATCAGAGAGAAGCGGTCAGTGCCTGCCCCGCCACTTCCTGTCATGAGGAAGATGTAGCTGCGATGACGTGTCCCCTCAAACTCCTGGAAGATCTCTCGATGGGAATGGGGATATTGCCACTCATCCCACAAAGTGCATTTGCTTGGCTACAGCAGTGGTGGTTAACTGTCTTGGCTGTGGCCTAGTTACACACTTCTCCCAGGTTTTACTTACGTCAGATAGGCAGGTTGTCTTCCCTCTCCGCATTCTGAATTATCTACTCATTTTTGCATGAGTCTTAGCCTTCTAGAAGTTATGCAGAGTGAACAGAATAAATGCCCTGCACATCAAAGAGAATTAGAAAAGTGTCTCATGTTAAGCATTTTGATAAAATATTGGACACACGTCTGAATTTTTCTTCCTGGTGACAAACCTTTTTGTAAGTGAAAAAAAAAAGGAAGGAAAGGATATGGAAAATTTTCAGTGCATGCAGAAGTACCTCTGAATGATAAGCAAGAAGAAAATAACACTTTTTCATGCATAACTCCACAAATA
The DNA here is from genome assembly GCA_013400975.1 of Atrichornis clamosus. NCBI lineage: Eukaryota > Metazoa > Chordata > Aves > Passeriformes > Menuridae > Atrichornis > Atrichornis clamosus. Next base: position 10,640 of record WBMZ01017490.1, on the reverse strand, counting down.
CTGTCTGGACTAATGGTGTCTAAAATTGCATTGAATACATTGTAACTTTTAATTCATTTTTAAATCACTGTTACTATAAAAACTTCTTGGACCATGGCAATTATCCTAAAATGAACACTTTTTCTCTAGTGTTTTTCCAGAGAGATTTGCCATCAGTGTGGAGGTACTATAAATTCTCACATGTTCTTCCTGTTTTCAATGGCATTTTAAGCTTTATATGACATGACAGTTTGAATCACAAGGCGAATATAAAGAGGCAAAGAAGTATTTAGAACAGTCCTGGCCTTGTCAAAATATACAAATAAATAGCCAGATTTTCGACAATACTTTGCATGCAATTTTTAATAGTCTTTTTAGGATTTGCTGAGTGCTGGACATGTGCATTGAATTGATAGGAATTCTAAAGGTGATGGGTTCATGTGGGTGAAAGGGCTGAGCAAATTTTGGTGCTTGCTTAGCTACCAAGGCATGCATCCAGTACCTGCATCAGCAGCCTGGTTTTCAAGAAAGACCAGTATTCACAGCCTCTGTCAGGTCCATCTGACAGCTTTCAGACAGCTTGCCACTTCTGTGCGTCACAGCTGTGGCAGTGGGTCGGAAGGGTCCTTTTTTATTTTTAGCATCTGTAAGTGTCATATGTTTATCCATTCCAGCTTTTCCTTTTTTCCTTCCCTCCCCTCCAAGTCAAGCAATCATTTTTAACTCGGGCTAATGGGATTGTATCTGGGATGTAGTGCTCAATCAGTGTATGGATTCTGTGTGTTCCACAGGGCAACAAAGGAGGTAGCCTCCTGTTCTTAATCCAAACTCCAGCCTGGTGAATGAATATTAGTGTATTTTATTCTTCTCATTACGAACTATCAGTGCATTGTGATCATCATGTAACAGAAGAGCAGGAGGAACAAAAGGATATGGCTGTTAGAAATAAGTTATTTTAGAATAGACATTTTTAAAATGTCTTATGCTTTTGCTAAAATAGCACTATATGAAAATTTTCGTCATTAGAGAATCATGGATAAATCAGAATCTGTACTAATTTGTTCTTAAAAAATAAAATAATAAAAAAGAAATATATTATTTTCAAGGTAGAAGCTGCTCCTGTAAAGGGAGCTTCATTACATTGGTACATGCACACTATTACTAAACTGTCTGCAAAACTGAAGAACAGGACTCTGCATACAAGCCTAATTATACAAAGAGCAGTGTCAATGACACCAGAGTAATCTTGAACAGAACACTCACAAAAAAATGGAGGTGTTCTTCTGGGACCTTCGATGGTATTAATAAGGGTTTCATCAAATCAAGAGATCTTATTAAAGAGATGTGCTGTATATATCTTAATGACAGACTGTTTAAGAGCTTATCAGGATCCCAAATGAGAATGGTAATTGCCTTAATGGGATGCTGATTCTTTCCAGGCACAGGACACTAGCTGTTGGAAGTAATGTCTTTGTCTCTTAATTTTCTTTACTTTCTGTAATAAAATAAGAAATAAAATTCCTGTTACAGCAAAAATAAAAATAATCAATCCTTTAAAGGTTAATCATTATAGTGTTCCATTAAAATATCTGAGCTAAACTAGTATTTACCTTTTTTATTAAGTCTGACTTGAGTTTAAATAGAATTTATTGGATGGGATATACTGCTAAATTGGTAGGGACCAAGGCTATTGCTTCTGTGCCTGCTGTTTAAATCTTCTTGATTGTCTTAGAAGGACTGTCTGCTGTGCTCAAGAAAATTCCCATTTTATCCCAGGAGTATAGTTTTTTCCAATCATATATAATGTATCTAGTGAAATTTAGATTATTTGAGGAAATGGCAACTAAAACTGTGCTAGAGAGATGCTACATGGATATTTGCAGAAAAAGATCTGCAAGAAGAAGAAGATAATGCTTTCTGAAGTCCAGTTCACTAATGCAATCCTTTCCTCTGATTTATCATTTGTTGAAGTTATTACAGTTTTCCCAGCATTCAGTGAGCCTTAAAAGAAACCCCTTGCAATACAATGTCTGTACTTGGGACAAATGAGGAAAATTTCTGTTTTAACAGTAAATGCACATTAACTTTATTAAGGTCATGTTTATACAAAATATCTTCACATCTAACATTTAATTCTGAAAATGTACTGATTTTCCCATTCTTCTTCATTATTTCTGAAGGCCTGAAAATGAGAGGAAAGGGCAGTAGATGAGAACTTGCACTGTTAAGCTGTGTTGTGCTCTAAATGATCAGCAGCTGGTGGCAGATGAGAAGACCAAAAAAACCCTGCATAACAGCATAGTATTTGAGATTGCAAAAAAACCCCAGGTGATCTCGAAATACTTGTGCTAAAGGCTGTGTAGCTGCTAATTCAAAAATGTATGAGGTGAGGATGCAGCAGCATTTTAACTGACCTCAAAAATGCCCTCATTTAGTTTAAACCAAATATTAGTAGTCAAGTAATTCATTATTTTTTTTCCCATGTCCATGAAGCTATTGACCTGTGACATGGTTTTTATTACAACATCGTTTACATTTCATCCTTAAAATTTCATGTAGTCATTACTCATTAAAATATGAAAGCAAAAATGATTATGAGAAGAGGGAAGAGCTGCCTGTATGCATGTTTCTGCTCTAGGAATTGACCAGATGAGGTGAACTGAGATCCTTTTCTCCTAGTCCTGCTGCTGACAGCTTCTGTGAGGAGTCACTGAATTTCTAAATGCATAAAACAAAACACAATTCCTTTTAAAAATGTCTTTGGTAGAGGAATGTTCAAAGCTACAAAGAAAAGTGCATTACCTGTGCACTGCTGTCCTTGTGGAGCATTCTTGGGCTTACTTCTCACTCCAAGTTATCACTCAGTCCCAGGAAGTAAAAACTGAGATGATAAAACTGTGTGAGGTCTCCGGCTTCTTCAGCTTACTACTTTACACTGCTAGAGCTCTGCTTTCCTCTTCCCTCATCATTTTTCTCAGGATGTTTTATGGATCATGTACTTTTTTATCAGCTTCTTATTTGATTTCACCAGGGTTGCTGTTTTGTAGTGTGGTGTGATGGTTTTTTTCTTCCTGGAGTCGCTGTGCATTTATTTTGAAGTAATGCATAAAATTGGTGTGAACGATTTTCCTTCACTCTCTTCTCAGTTAAGGCATGTGTATATTGATAATGATGGAAAAAGTGGCTGTTGTCTGAGTTGTGGCGTTGGTTGGCTGGTTTGTTCGCGCATTAGTTTTTCTGATGCAACAGGCATCTGTGTATCGATGTTTTCACAGCTTTGATCCAGCCTTGTATGGTCAGTAGTGCAGGCAAGATTACGAGGTGGGGGGTTGCATTCAGATAACCTGTAGAGGTAAGCACCTCTTACTTAGCTGCAGGCTAACTATATTTTGGAAATTCTGACTTGTTTAATCTAAAGACTATACTGGAAATTTTGTTCTCCCTCGTTTACTGCACACTCACTGACTGACAGAATGACTGTTTACACCTATTTAATTGGTACTCCTAACATCATCCTATAAACCTCATGCACTCTTTCACAATCATTACATATCATGCCTATTTACACTCTCTTCCTACAGCAGGATTTTCAGATATACACATGATTATATCAGTCTCTTCTATGGCCAACAGATTAAAATAATATTCTGGAAGCTACTGTTTTTTTGTCAGCTTTGAATCATTTATTAAATGGGCAGAAGTAATTGGATGAATAAATAATTATCAGTAAAATATCCCCAGCTTCTCTCTCTTATCTGACAGGAAGAATGTAAGAGTCAATTATTCTGACACTGAGCAAAGATTAATCAAGTCAAAAGAAGAGGCAGCCACAAACAAAACATCCCAAAAATCTGCTGGAATATGTTACTAGAGTTAGAAAAGGTCTATGTTCAGTGCATAATCAGGTTTATGTTCAATGCTTAATCAGGCAGAATTGCGCAATTCCTAGCCAGAATGACTATTTCTCCATCTTCCACAGATTGGGGTTTTTTGCATTATTTTTGCCCTTAGCTTTTTTGGGAGGGATATTTTGTTTGGTGAAGGCCACTTTGGTTTCACACAACTTATATGGTATCAATAACCATCATTTTTCTCAACAAAATAGCTACCACTAAGAGATTCTGGCAGATGGAAAGGAAAACTTGGTTATATAACCTGCAAGGTGTTTGTTTCTTCATCTTTATTTTGACCCTCCTAGGAACCGCTAGGGCTTTCCTGAAATACTTTTTTGCTTATTTGCAGTGGAGGATACAATTACAGGGCAATTTAGTTCTTAGGCAGCAGAAAGATGTTGTGTAAGCAAAAGGCAACGACAGCTGAAGGTTTTTATGTGGTTCTGTAATTCACTAATTAAAAAAGATCTTTCTAGCAAACAGAACTGCCTCTTGAGATAATGCTTAATGAACATTTCAGTGACTGGATACCTTTAAACTCCGGTCAAGATTGCTACAGCTCGTAAGACTGCATTCAATAAGACTGCATATTATAGCACACAAATTAGTTTTAGCTTTCATCAAAGAATTTTGAACTGTTTAGCATATTTATATCCCTTGTATTTACATTTGCTGAAAAAAGTGAATTTATAACCACTGTAAGCCTGTGCAGATCTCCTTAACAGTGTGTATTGATTTTTACACAATATCAGTTTTATCTCATTAATAATAGTCTTTTGACATGCCTCCATATAGACACTGGCTGTCATTCTTTTGGGAATCTACTGTTTTGGAAGATATATGCAGGACTCCTTACAGTGTGACATGTACAATGCTGATGACTGAATCTTAACAAAACCAGCTTTTTATGAGCACAACCAGCAACTTTGGGAAAACTCCTTGCAGAAAATGCCTGGTAGGGTTTGACGAGGTTAAAAAAAGCCTTCTCACGATACTCATGAAGATGACTGAACTTTCTTGATGATTTTTGTAGGTTCCTCTGTCTCTTGGAGGGGAATTAAGAACAATATGCTGCCCAAATTAAAAACAGAACCATATAATGCCAGTGGCCATTAATACACCGAAGCAGCTGTTCTTCTCATCTTCTGGAATGCAGTCTGGGACTCAGCAGCTAATTGCTGATATTGCACCACTACTAGAAAGAGCAGGGGATTTCTGTTTGTTCAGATTATAGAATTCCTATTTAGGACACAATGATCTTTAGCATTGAGAAGCTGAGGATTTTAATGTATCATGGACTAGTAGTTGTTGCCACAGTGGAGCCTTACCACATGCTCTGTCTTAGCAACAGGCCCTGTAGGATGATGCATATGGCAAGCCTCCAGTGAAACAATTGTGGTGTGATTTACACTTCATCAAGGGGGTTGCAAAAAAAAAAACCAAAACAAGCTTATTAGGCACAATATATGTAGAAATTTGTCAGATCAGAAGTGACTGAAGATAGCTGTTATGGAAATAATATGGTACTAATGTAGTTGTTCTTTCTTTTACTGTCAGGATAATTGGAATACTTTAAAGAAAAAGCAATCTCATGTGTATAGAAGCGATGCTCCAATTTTAACACTCTATTATACTTCCTCTATTTTTCCTTTTTTTTTTTTCTTTTTCCAGAGTTCCTTATATCTGTGCCTAGCAGGATTGATACAAACTTGGTATTCAGTCAGGAAAGTAGCATATGTGAGATAATTTCTTTTCTAATTAATATTGTATTAATTTTCATCATAAAAGTTGCCTTCTGCAGTTTTTCAATAATGGTTCTTCTCATTCATGGAAGAAGAGCAATAAAGGACCCTCTTCCCCATATTTTGGAAACGTGAGTTCCACCAAAGCACACAGTTTAGGATTCTCAGAGTTCTTCACTCAACCATGCGAAATTTAAGTTGCACAAATAACTTAAATGCAGGGAGTATCATTATATCTGATTTTCAGGTGTCTGGCTCCCACAATGCCACTAGCTATACAGATAATATAGGAAAAGATACATGGAATTGTACTCCTCATCAGCCAATATGCTAGATGTCTGAACTGCCTCAGATTCCTCTCTTTATGGATAGTGCTTCAACGTTGCATCAGGTTTGAGATTCCTCCTCCCTTCAATTTAAATGGACCATTAATTTCAATTGGATACAAGCATCTCAGTATCAGTTTTGGATTTAGGCCTAAGTGGAAGAGTGTTGTTTTGTACTGCATGTTTTGCTAGGTGTAAAGTGATGGCAGTTTGAAAACTATTTGCCTCTGCGGTTTGGCTGTAATGGCAGTGTGGAACTAACATTTGGGTTTGAAGCCCCCATTTGTTTTGGCAGGGCTTTTTTGTTTTGCTTTCCTGTCATAAAGCATTAAATCACACTCACTTAGCTTATTCTGCTTTTCTCTTTTCCTTATCCATGTATTGTCTACATGAATATTTAACGAAAAAACTGCCGGTTCTGGGCTTAAAAAAAACAAATTAAGGGTAAAACTTCACATTTTCTTTTGTTTCACACATGCTTTTAATTCATAATTGTTTTGCCATGAAGAATTTCACCAGAGCAGAAATTAAATAGAAAAATTATTAATTAAAATGGTATCAAGTGTAAATGTGCCTTTATGAAATAAAAAGGATTAAAGAGTAATGAAATGTAATAATTGGAAATTATTCTTGTGTCTGCCATATGAAATTAGGCCATTTTAATAAAGCCTGTATGGAAACAGCAGAAAAGTATGTGAAGCAGCGAACAGCACTAAGAACTTCTGCAAATGTGTTTGCACTGTTGGTGCTGCGTTTTGTTTCTGGCATTGCACATTGCATGTTATCTTGGGGCAGTGATTCCTAAAGTGGGTGGGATATTCTCCTTTTCACCCAAGCATGGAGGTGACTTATTTGGATTGGAAGCAGAAATGCAAAGGGACAGGAACCACCCTTATGACTGCACTTTAGAAGCATGCAGAGCCTGATTTCTCTCCTCCTCAGACTGACACTTGACATGGGGCAAAGCAGGTTGAAATCCAACATGCATGACTTTATATGTCTTTCACGCTTGCTTTATATAGCTGAGCACTCATAGCTCAGTGGACATTCAGACGTTTCTCGCATGACAGGATGAGTGATAAAAAAGCCTGGATGAAGTAAGAAACTTCGCTTGTGTTTTGCTGGCTGGGCTCAGGTACTGTGCTTTCTGTGCTACCTCGGAGCGTCTCTCCCAAAGTCTCCACAGGCCAGAAGCTTTCCATGGCTGTGGCAGGTAGACAATCAGCCAGAGATTCTCCACTTTTGCCAGAAACTTCCTTATGGCACCTTTTTTTCACTTCTGTGAATAATTTCTAATTTCCTGTTTTGTTGCTTTATCCTGCTGCCCCAAAAAGAAAGTTTGCATTTTTAACTTTCTTTCCCTTTTATAGAAAAGGAGAATGGGGGAAAAAGTACTTTTCTACCTTTAACTGGCCTCCTGAGCATGTCTTCTCTGTAGACAGGGTGATCGTTAAGGTTAATGACTCATCATTGTGCCTAATCTGGTGCATGATACAGAACTTTTCAGAAAATGACAAAATTCCACATTCATGGATTGAAATTAAAAAACACAGACTTTTCACAGTAATATTGTACAATTGACTAGATCTCATAACTTTTACATTGGCAGAATCCCAAATCATCAAAGCAGAGAAATTGGAAAGCATTTATCCAAGATAAAAGGATGCAAGTGCTTTCTGCACTTCAATTCTCCAGTGCATTTTGGGTCACTGACTGTTTCCAGTGTTTCCTGCTGCCTTTTCTAGATGTCACATCTGTAAAATACCAAAAAAAGTATTTTGGGTGCAGTTAACAGAGTATGGTTAGATTGATTCCTTTTTGTGACAGGGTGCTGCACATAATTATGTACAGTGAACTTGAACTCAACTTATATAAATTAGGAGACTGAAAATTATCTTTGAGATTCAGTTTAAACTTACAGGGTCTTGCGGGAATATACTGAGAAGCACTTGTCGGTCTCACAACATCTGCAGCAAGGATGCCTGAGCAGAAGGGCAAATTACCATATCTTCTGAGAGTGTGAGTGTATCTGAGTAGCTGAAGACATATACTGTTAAGAAAATGCTAATAGAACTCAAACTAAATTTGTATAATCCACTAATCTTCAAAATTTGACTTACTTGGGTAAGGATGAGCCCTCAATGTGCTGAATAAAAGTTTACTGCCTTTTACTTGAAATTATGTGCCAGTGATCCAAGTCAAACAAATGAAAAAAAGGCCTTAGTGAGCAATGTCTGAAGGTAAGTAGTTTGGATTCTGCTTAGAACTTGGCAGCTTTGAAAGTTCAGATCCTTTGCTGTTTGGAACAATATAGCAGTGCTGCCATATGCACTTAAATTAAAAAAAAAAATCTCATAAGAGAGAACAGCAGGCACTGCAAGACAGTCAGATTGATTGCTTGAACTCACCAGAGGCATAGAGTGTGGGATCCTTGCCCTGGCTGCTGCTCCAGGGAAATAAGCCAGGAGAAGGTATTGGTCTAACACCTCTCCCCAGGGGCTGTCAGTGAGGCAGCTCCTGGTGGATCTGTGCTGGTCCATGTGTGGGTCAGCCCCAGTCAGTGCTACCATGCACTGGGACTGCCATGCAGAGAACAGGAGACATGGACAAACTGGTGCAAGTCCAGCAAAGGGAGACTAAGATGGTTACGTGTCTGGAGCATAATCATACAAGGAAAGGCTGAGAGAACTGGGGCTGTTCAACCTGGAGAAGAGAAAGCCTGGGGGAGAACTCATCAATGTATATAATTGTGGCGGAAGTAAAGAAATTGGAGCCAGGCTGTTCCCACAGTCATTTAAGAATAAGAAAAAAATAATGTACTCTGATGATAGTTAAACACTGGTACAGTTTGTCCGGAGAGAGTGTCTCTATCCTTTCGGGTGATATATTCAAAACCCAACAGGGCAAGGTGCTGGTCAGCCTGCTGCAGCTGAACCTGTTCTGAGCAGGGTGTTGGACAAGGGGATGTCCAGAGGTGCCGGCCCGCCTGAGCCATCCTCCACGGGGGAGCACATGTGACTTCAAACACAGGTCCTCTGCAGAAGGATGACCAGCCTCCCCTCTCTGCAATGTTACGGACAGGCTGCAGTCAGAGGGAAGAATAAGCATTAGCAGCAAGGAAAGAAAGGTTGTGGGTGCACAGGCACATATCCCCTGGGTGCTGCAAGTGCAGCAGTTTGAACTAAAGAGCAAGACCTGTGTACAGAGTTCGAGAAAACACCAATCTTCTGTCTACTAGAGAAAGGCTGTTGCTCTTCACAGAAACAATCTGTAAATATTTCATGCTAGGAAGAAAGCAGTGAACTCCTTCTCTCTACTCCAAATCTCTGCCCCAGAAGAAAAACACTGCATGTGTAGGTGTTCTGCACCTACATACATTTTTCAAGTTGTAAAAAGTAAACACATATTTGTTACAGCAAGAAGGTAATGGTGAAATCTTTAAGAAATTGCTTCTTAGAGAGATAAATGGCACAGCAGGATCCAGCAAAATCCTAAAAGGATAATTCAGCAATAAACATTCTGGGGCACAAGAGTTATTTAATTTTTAAATTGCTATCACAACTTTTTTGAACGAAAAAAGCTTTCAGATTTTCAAGCATGTTAAATAAATCTTTCGTGTGTCTGTTATATGTGCTGGAAATGCTTGAGAGATTTTTCAAATGTTCCTTATAGATTTACCTGTTCTCTGATAGAAGTAACAGTGATGGGATGCTGAAACCCTCGTCCACACAAGTGGAGGGTCACTATCACTACTGGCAGAGCTATCTGTGTGCCAAAAGCACTGTGCTGATGTAAGGGTTTGCAAAACAGGGCCTCCTGAGACCATGAAAAGTGTTCCTTTCAAAGTGATGTACAGAAAATTTCTTGACAAGCATGGGGAATGCAGGTTGTGATCAGTTCATCACAACATTGTCTCTGCCACTCTTTCCTCCTCAGGGGGAGGGCTCCTTACACTTTTTCCATGCTCCAGCATGGGATCCATCCCATGGGAGACAGTCCTTCACAAACCACTCCAACTCATTCATTTGCCACCAAAATGAGCCTTCTTCCTTTACCTCGCCTGCATCTGCCCTCTTCCTGATCTATCCCTTGCTTCTTGCTGCAAAGCAAACACTTCCCCCCCCGCTCTCTGTACCCCAGGGCAGAAGCACATATAACAGCACATTAAAAAGCAGCATTAATAGATATGTGGCAGTGTCATGAAATAATCTGAACATCATTTGCCTACAAATAATGAGTAAAATCCTAACACTACTGAATGAAAGGAACTTTTTCCATTGACTGCAACTGAACCAAGACTGTAGATCAGGTGCTCCCATATCCATTGGTTAGATTCATTACTCACAGAGAGCCACAACCATTTAAGTCCATTTAAAAAAAAAAGAGGGATTGACTATTTTGCCAAAGAAGAATATTAAATACATAGCAGTGGCATAATAGAAAATGTTGATGGAATTGCTAGACTTTTAATTTCACGACGGTCTTTTTAGACCATTTTAATTTTTTATTTGTTAGTTTTCAAGGGAAGTATTAAAATAGTCCAGCTTCTGGCACTGTGGTTTCACAGGCTGACCCTGGCCGGATGCCAGGCACTCACGAGAGATAGGAACCAGGAGAGATCACAGGCAAAACAGGTTCAACCCTAAAGATATGCAAGTGAATTTATTACAGTAATAGAATCAGAATAGGATAATGAGAAG
>WBMZ01017489.1:0-29360 GCA_013400975.1 Atrichornis clamosus | reverse complement strand
CGCCCCGGAACGGGCCGGGGCCGCGATGGGGATGGGGCGGGGGCCGGGGCCGCCCCGCCCGCCGCGCCCTCCACGGGCACCGACGGCATCGAGTCCAGGGGACGGACGGCGGCGGCGGCGGCGCCGTGCTGGGAGAACGCGGGGCTGCGGCCCCCGGGTAGGGCAGGGCTGGTCCCTGTCACCGTCCCGCCGCGCTCAGTACCCGCGGCGGAGTCTGCACCGGGGAGCGGCGGTGCTGCCCGGCCGGCCGGACCCCGCCGTGGCGCTCACTCGGACCAGAGCCGGCCCGGATTACGCTAGGGCGGCGCCGAGCGCCGGGACCAGAACCGGCCCCGGACCCCCGCTGGGGCGCTCAGGGGGACCAGAGCCGGCCCGGCCCCCGCTAGTACCGACCGCCGGGCAGGGCCGGGAACGGGAACCTCTGCGCGGCGCGGGGCCGACCGTGACCGCCAGAGGGCGCCGCGCCCCCGCTCGCCGCTACCGCCCGTGGTACCGGGAGCGACACCGGGATCCTGGCGGAACCGTGATCCCAGGATCGGCAAACACGCGCACGCACCCGTTCGGGGGTCCCGAGCCCGACCCGCCCTTCGCGGCATCCCCGTGCCCCCCGCTGCCCTCCCCGGCCGCCGTCCCGCCGCACGTCCCTTAGCACGGCCCGGAGCTGCACCTCTCCTGCCAGGACCCCCTGCCACGGGCGTCTAGACCCCCGGCCCCGGCCGCACCGGCCCTGCACCCAGATCTTGCAGCTGCCTTCCGCCTTCTCACCCTTCCCAAACCTGTGCCGGACCAACGGACCCCACCAGCGGGTGCGGGATGCCCAACAGCCGCCCTGTGCTCAGGGACACCTGGGAATCCTGAGTATGGACCCCCAGGAGCACCGGCAGCTCCGTACGTGCACACCCTGGAGCACAGACCCCCAGAAGCACCGACTTCCAGAGCCCTCCCCATCCCCCAGCACAGGGCACCAGGACGAGTGTGACCACCTCAGCCAGAGCTTCCATTCCTGTCTTGTTCCAGGGCAAAGTCGTTTCCCTTGACCAAACCCATCATCACTAAGCTCTGACCCTCCTTCCAGGCCACTGGAGGCCCCACTGCAGTAAGTACTTCCTCCACCTCTTCCCCAGCCCCCCCCATTGCTGCCTGCAGTCCCTGTCTCCAGCACTGCCCTAGGGCACTCCTCCTACTCCTCCTCCTCTTACTCCTCCTCCTTTTTTCCTAACACCTTTTCCCTCTCCTTGGCTTTCCTCCTTCACGGTGCAAGCATGATCTGTGCTCCCTCTGGGGAGGAAAAAAAAGATGCCTGACTCCCCCTTACACTATTTTTACCTTTCTGAAAGCCCTGTCTGCTGAGCCAGCCCAGGTCTTCTCCTCCTTCTTCAGGCCTCTCCAGGGACCAGCTTAACATCAGTACCTCCCTTTCCCCTTCCTTACACAGGGGTCTTTGGCTCCGCTGCCTTAACTCTTCCAAAATCCCATCACCTTGTTGGACTGTGCCTTCTTTGACCCTCATCCTCCTCCACAGCATGTCTCCTCTACCTCTCCAGTTCCCCAGATGCACCCAACCCTCGGACACAGCCAAAACCCACCTTCAGTCCTTCACCTCCCCATGGCACAGTCAGCGCCTCAGCCAAACCCCTTCGCCTCCCTTCTCCTTCCTCTCCTAAAGTCCACAGGTCCCACCATCCACCACCCCTCCCATCCCTGCCAGTACCACAGACCCCCACCTCAGCGTGCAGGAGCAGAGCTCCCGCCCAGAACCTCTCCTGAGGCTTCTCGTCCTGCTCTTCCCTCGGGTGTTCACACCTGCCAGGACCAGCTCTACTCTGGCAGTTCCCCTCCCGGGTACCCGCTGCCAAACGCACAGAGCAGCAGCTCAGAGCCACCACTCCCCACGCCGGGGCCGTGCCCTGTGGGCAGATGAGGGACACATCCCGCTCCTCTTCCTCCAAGCCAACGGGCACCTGTGCCCAGGACCAACCAGAAGGCGCCTGACAACCCGCCAGAGCTGCAGCTCTGCCATCTGTGCCAAGGTCGCAGGAACACGCAAACTGCCAGACTGGATCCGACCCACATGCACAGCATCTGCCATCCCATCTCCTGGAGCAGCCACACTGCAACGAGGATGAGGAATTCTGCAGGAAGCAATTACAAGGGAATGTCTTCCAAAGTGCGGAACACCAGACAGGGCTTGCTGTGGGGACCAGGCCATTAGAGCCAACCTGTCAGGGGTACCTTAGGCTCAGGTACCTGCCTCTGGGCAGAGAACCAGGTCAAGACACTCACGAGCTCCTTTCCACCACACCTGGCACAACTCTGTGCTCCCAGGGATGGGAAGTTGTTCCTGTAGGGAGACAGGACTGTCTCTATCCATCTCTTCCCAAACCCTGGGTTTAACTCATACTCCGACAGTGCCAGATGGTTCCCCTTCCACATGAGTCTCAGCTTTTTAAAATATTCTGGCAGGTTTTGGCTGTGAGGTGTCGCTGAATTACAGACTGTCTGCTGGAGAGAAGATGCACCATGTGCTGCCCACCGAGGCAGGACCGGACATGCTGGATCCCCCCAGCAGGATCTGTCTGACCCATCCCTATGACCTCCCCAAGCCCCCTCCAGCACTATGACCTCCTTCCTGCTCCAGCTCTTCCTTCTCCCGCAACCTCATCCAAATTCTGCTTAAACCTACTGAAAAACATGGAGAGTTCCCCTCAGCTGACTGCAGCCCCTTCCTTGTTCCACCAGGGATCATATTTTTAAAGCTATTTGTGTTTTTAATGTATTCCCTCTATTCTCTGCAGTTTGTCTCCACTTTTCTTAAACACAGAGCCAGACCCTGGGCAAAACACTCAGCTGGCACCTCCAGCAGCCCAAGATGAAATACAGGTACAGCACCTATCCTGCTGCATCCCGGTAAGATACTGGTCTATACCATAGTAACAGTGTAATGGTGTTTTTATCTAATTAGGCAAAGGCTTCCATATGCAGTGTGCACTGATATGTGCATTGATATGATTGATCCCCTTGATGTTATTACTACAGAAAGAACAAAAGACATCTAAAATGGGGTAAAACAGAGCCTCAGATCCAAGTTCTGAGGTTGAGGGCTCTGGGGCACTTGTACCCAGGTAGGGAACCTGCACCCCAGAAGGGGCACAAACCCCACCAGTCTCGGCAGCACATGGTCTCCAGCTGCCTCAGCCCTCCACTGATGGAGGAACTGCTCTGAGAACAAGACCAGAAACCACCAGTGTTTAGAGACAGCCATCACTGAAACTCCCCACACGCCTTTACACGTCTCTTCTCTGGCAGTTCACACCACCACAGCCACACTGGGTTGGACTGGAGCTGTGTGTGTGTCTAATGCAGATGACGGGTGACAGCTCACGTGCCCAGTGGGCAGTGGCTTGGTTGGACTCCCCAGGGCTATGCAGGGCTCCAGAAGCATCTCCGAGATCTGGGAAGTAACAGGGACATTAGGCTTTGGCAATCTGACCCAGAGCAAGGTGCCTGGGGGGAGAAGCAAGTTGGTCCCTTAACAGCACTTCAGTGAGTCACATGCATGGTATAAATATTATGGCCATGAACATCTGGCTGAAATTAATATAATCCATGAGAAGCTCAACAACAGCTGCATGGAAAGAGTCCAAGAGCCAGGGAACTTTCCAGTGCTGGCTGGCTCTGGTGTGATATTCAGGGTGGAGACCCGAAATGGAAAAGGAGTCTGAACTGTGGTCAAATGCTCCACTGTGCTCCGCAGACCCCATGACACTGGTATCAGTGCGCCCCCAGACCTACCAGCACTGGTACCCCTGTGTTCCCCCAAATGGTATTGCTGCTCCGAAGTCTGCAGATAGGGGGAGTTTGTTTCTGGGGGGATGCCCAGCAGGGAGGATGGGACACCTCCACTCATCATCCCTCCTGGGTTCAAAGGTGCTGTCACTCTGAATAGGGACCCGAGTCTGGAGGCATCCCCTGCAGTCCCACACATCCAGCATGGATGAGAGACCAGCCTCAGCAGCCAGGAGAGTGATGAGGTTTCCAGCACAGATGGCCCCATAGGTTCCTGGTGCCCTGGCAGAGGGTAGATGCTAGTGGCAGACCATGAGGACAAGAGCTGGCCCCAAGCTCTACATGCTACCTGTGTCTGAGGCCAACAGCTCCGCACAGACCATGCCAGTGGTGGGACCGCGAGCAGAGGACCAGGCTGAGCACCACTGCCAGGGACAAAGTCAGGACAGGGTGCAGAACAGGTGACAACATCACACCTGTGCCAGACTGCTGAACACTCAGGGCCCCGCCATGCACTGCCCAGCTAGAGCAATGGAGCAGGAGGGCTCCGTGCAGTGCCATGGATGGCAGCTGAGCCCCTGCAGCTGCAGGAGGACCCCGAGCGCTGTGCTAGGACCGTGCTGGAGCTGCCGGGCTCTGCAGACCAGCTCCAGCCAGCTCGGCCATGTACCAGGAATACTGATGAGGCTCTACCAAAACGGAGCATCTGGGGGCGCAGGCTCAGCAGCCCGGCCGTGGGGTGCAGCACTGCAGCCCCTGCAGCTCCACGTCACAGCCCACGCTGCCAGCGCGTCAGCAGCACCGTCACTCGGAGGCGGTGGCAAGGGCCAGGCCCTGCCTGCTGGCCCCATGCGGCCAGGACAGAGCCAGAGCCATCCTCAGCCCAAACAGGCAGAGGGAGAAGGAGACAGAGGTGTCCCCTGATCCTGAGCAGAGGGGCACGTTCACACTGAGTCCTGCCACAGGCTCAGCATCCAGCACAGCAGCACCACACACCACACAGCTCCGCTCT
This sequence comes from Atrichornis clamosus, assembly GCA_013400975.1. NCBI lineage: Eukaryota > Metazoa > Chordata > Aves > Passeriformes > Menuridae > Atrichornis > Atrichornis clamosus. The sequence goes on along the minus strand of WBMZ01017489.1, from coordinate 24,562 downwards.
GGCAACCTTTTCTGGTCACCCCAAGCACCCCAATAACCCCTTCTGGTCACCCCAACCACCCTGGGCACAAGAACAATGTCCTCCCGCTCTCCACCGACAACCACCCACCCATGCCACAGCTCCTGCACATCCCCAGGGTCTCGGGACAGAGAGATGCTCCACATCCAAGCTCCAGACAGTAGGCACTGCTCCAGGCCTGAGCTCTAGCATAGCCCCTTGCTGCAAGCTGGACCCTCATGCCCTGCCCTGCCCCATCCCCGTGCCCCCTTTGCAAGCACAGAGCCCCGGGTTTGACACCTGACAAGCTGACTGACTTTCCAAGGCCTCTTGCCGTGAGAGGTGCCTCAGAGCAGGTTGTTCCCTACAGTTTCCATGGAGAGGAGGAACAGACCCAGCCAGCAGAGAGTTAACACCAGCCGGGAAGTAAGTAACAGGCACAGGAGAGCCCGACTCCAGCTCCCTCCCTCCTCCCACACTGCACACCCCCAGCTCAGGTCCTGCCGCAAACCTCAAGCTGCTGACGAGGAAATTGCCACCTTCTCCTCCTGGGACGCAGTGCTGAAGCAAACGCCTCCCTCCCACACACGTGAGGTCATGCCCATGTCACCCAAACAGGGCACAGCCACACACACAGGGCACAGCCAAGCTCTCATCCACCAAGGAGAGAAGCTGAGCACCAAATTACTGCCAACCCTCTGAAGAGGGCAGCCTGCCACAGACTCTGTGGGGGTGGCCATGCCGCAGATCCTGCACCCACACACTGCAAGACAGATGCGGGGATGACAGATGTAGGGATGACAGATGCAGGGATGATGCTTCCTAAGCCAGTCCAGATCCCAGTGCCACAGGGAAGCCCTGGAAGATAACGCTTTGGGATGTTACCTACGGGGTATAATACAAGATCAAGGCAGCAGCTATCACCTCTGCTCCTGAAGCCACCTCCAGGCATTTCTGCACGCAGGGATGTCCATACCATCGTCTTGACTAAATCTGCAGGTAGTCTGGTACCTGTGCTCCAGGGCATGGGAACCCCCGCCATGCCACAGCCACATGCCGGGCTGTCCCCAAGCACCGGGCTGTCCCCAGGCACTGGGCTGTTTCCAAGTACAGAGATGTTCCCACGGAACAGGGCTGTCTCCAGGCACCAGGACATTCCCAATTCCCAAGCTCCTCGCTGGTGATGCCCCAGCAACAGCTGCAGGTATGAGCAGCCTCAGCAAGATTAGACCAGACATTGTGAAATCTCCTTGGGATTTTGAAATCCAAAGACAAAAGGCCATGTGAAAATTTGGTTAGAGGACCAAAGGAGACCTTCTCAGGTCCTCAAGCCTTTCCCTTTAAAATCCCTCCCATAAGCATCACTTAAACAGTGAAAATCCTCCAGCTTATTCCAAGAGCAGCAGAGGAAAGAAGAAATGACAAGAAAAATAGCAATGGGGTGAAACTGAGAGATGAACGGTGCAGCAATGGGACTCGGAGGACATGAAAATCCACATAAAGGTCACGAGGAGAACATGGCAGGAGATGAAGAATGCTAGAAAATCCCTACTGTCTTGACAGGAAGGCATAGATCTGCCAGCAGCCTGCAAAGCATGGTCACAGAGCTGTCCTTTAGCTGTGACCATGGAGCTCCTTTAGATGTGACCATGGAGCTACTTCAGACATGACCAGGCCATGGTCACGTTTGTATGCCCAGCGGATATGGGACACTTCTGTGCCCACAACAAAGCCTCCGCCAACCCGAGCAGCAGATGGAGCCTGGGCCCCCCAAGCCAGGTCTGTGCTGACCACACAGACCACCTGTCCTCGCACCCTTCTGGCTCTGCACATGCGGCATTATGGACACCAATGACATGCACAAGAATTTTGGGAAAAGCAGACCCCACAAGAGGGTAGGGCTAGAGAGGCAGCGAGCTCTACAAAAAGGGCAGGAGCTCAGAATCTCAAAGGGATGTTCCCAACAGTGCTTCCCAAAGCTCCCTGAGACCACTCCTCCCTCCCTGGAAAACATGCAAAACAATTAAAGCCATGGAAAGATCCCATCTTTCCACCCTGTCTCCAAAGGCACCTGCTCAGGAACAACAGAGGCAAAGAAAGTATTTTCAAAACACAAGCTAAAAAGTTACCGAGGCTGGCAACAACATGGGATGCTCACATGGGCCTGAGCACCCCAACTAATGCCACGTTACTGCTGCTCCCACCTCATCATCCCCCGAGGTGAGCACGGTGACTAACGGCATCCACATGCATGGGCAGAGATTGTTTTGCCACAAACAAGAGTCAGTGGTGAGAACAGCATTAGTCATCTCCCTGTATCCCACCTGGAGCAGGGGGATTGCAGTGCTCCAGCCTCCAACAACCTTCTCCAGGAAAGCCAAATCAGCTTCTCCCCTGTGGACAGGCCCCAGACCCCATGGTGGAACTTCAATGCTCACGAGCAATGGATTTAGAGAAGGAAGTATCACTCTTGGGATGTCAAAGAATACAAGTATCACCTGGCACATGAAAATCACCTTCACAACCCACACTGTAGGTGAGAACATCCATTTCAATGAACCCACTCACACCTCAAATGCTGCCCCCAGGGCCTGGGGAGAGCCAGAGGCAGCCCCAGCCCAAGCAGTGCGGAGCCAAAGCCCCTGCTCCAGGCTGGCCAAGGGTTTGGTGACTCCTGCTCTTGCTCCTGCTCCCACCTTGGCATGAGGGCCCCAGCTCTGACCCCTGGAGCAGCCCCACCTGTGGAACACAGAGCCATGGAGCAGCCTTCCCACGCCATCCATCTCCATCAGTGCTCACCTTTACAGACCTCAGTGCCCCAGGAAGCCAATCTTTGTCTAACCCAGGTGTTTTGGGTTCCTCCCGAAGGCCTCTGCACAGAGACCAACCACCAACCACAGACAACAGAAAAACCGAGAAACCGAAAGCTGCAGCTGAAAGGTGGGACAGAAGGTGCAGGTCTTGCACCTGGTTCTCTGTTCCCACCGTCCCCGAGGCTCCTGTTGCAGCCATAGACACCTCAGCCTGCACAGGCTCATCTTCCCAAATGGGAATGGGTGCCACATCCCACCCCAGGGCCCCAGGAGGGACCAGTCCCTGCGTCATTCTGCCCGGCTCACACCTTTGGCATCACCAACCCTCATCTCGTGTCTCCCCGCCGACACCGAGTCCCAGCAGGGTCTGAGGGGTCTCGGCTGCCTGATTGAGTCACAGTGGGGCCTCTGCCTGACTCGACCACAGAGGGCACCAAGGGAGACCTCAAGCTCCTCTGGCACCAACACCAACTTCTTCTGTGGCTGGGCCAGAAGGGGATGGCTTTGATGGCCACACACCACCTTGGATTCAGCAGGGAGAACCATTCCTGATGATTTTTTCAGGAACCAATACAAAGACTAACACTCCCGGGTGAGGATGGATTCCCTGGAATCCACCCAAACCCACCTCAGTGCAGTTTGTATTCACAACTACACACTGAGGGCCCCAGTTGTTACTTCACACATCAGTTCACACTGACCATTGATTCCTCCAGTTCCTTCTTCAGGTCACTCTGGCCTAACCCAAAGACCATAAAGAAGTCTCAAGGTATTATTTAATCACTAACACCTTTCACTAATTCCTCTGCTCGGGAGCTGTTCTCAGTATCATGGAAAATAGATCCCATCAAACTACGTCACTCAGCAATCACTTCCCTCCTTTAATTCTCCACTAATTCGGATTATGTTAGGCATTCCACTGCTTTTCCAGGGATTGGTATCAGCCTAACTGTATCCTAAATACCTGAGTCATCATCCATGGATCCTGCTGAAGGCTGGCACAGCATCAGCCCACTCCAACCTCACTCATCCTCTTACAGCCAGCTCGCAAGGAACTCTGCAGCCAGCTCCCAGGGCTCTGGGTGCCAGCTGCCCAAAGCTGGGAATCTGAAAACACCTGGCTTTGGCAGCTGCTGTTCAAGCCTGAACAACCATTCCAGGGAAAGGATTCCACCCCGCCAAGCAGGAATGGAGATGCTCATGCTGCACAGCTCCCCACACCCCGTGTTTCAGACAGTACAGACAAACACCATGGCTAAAAACATCGCTGTTCCCAATAAACCTCCCAATTCCCAATCCTGGCACTGACCAGCTGGATGTTGTTGATGGCCACTTGTGTCCCATCCCCTTTGCTCACTTCCACTCTTGGCCTGTATTCTGTAACACCAACTCTTCCTCTGTTTAGGACCAATCCTGTGCCAGTCCTGCTGTTCAGATGCGCCACCTGCTCCGTGTGCCAGGCTGGCAGCTGCCACAGCCTCCCTCATTAGCGCGGCTTTGGGTGGTTTGGGCACAAACATGACATTCTTTGGAATTACTGCATTTGCCATTTGTGTTCTCTCTCCCAAGTCCTGCGGCTCATCATTTTATTGGTTTTTTGGCTTTAGACACCAGCTTCTGAAACCGAATGGCAGTGGCTGAGTGTCACCTGAACACCTTGCCAAGGAACAGCATCACTGCTCCAGATTTCCAGGGCATTACAGGGGCTGTGAGGGATGGGGAATATTCTGCCCTCCTTCCCCAACAACAGGCAATTCGGTACCAAGGAAAGGGCTGGGATGGCTCTCAAAAGATGATCTTGGTGGAGATGAAATGCTGCTGGGAACCTCCCTGGGGATGCCCAGGGCTGGCATCAGACTGGTACCACTGGTAACGCCGTGACACCAGTCCCGGTAGCTCTGGCGTTCCCCGTGCGCTGCTGCTCACCTCAAAATCCACAGCACAATCAGGGTACCTGTGTATTGCCTGGAACAAGCCCCAGGCAGGGCTGTGGGGTTCGCACCTCCACTGGGCTCTTCAGAGGCAGCTGGTTCTGTGCTGTGCTGGGAAGAAGGTGGGAACGAACAGCACTGCCATTGAGGCTGGAGTGAGGGCTTCCAGGGAGGGAGTGTGGCCACCACAGAGGGAGGGCTACCAGGCAGCCAGTGCAGCCACTGTGGTAGAAGGGCCACGAGGGAGCATAACGTGCACCCCAGGACCATGGTGTGTTCCCCAGGACCACACTATGCACCCCAGGACCACACTGTGCACCCCAGGACCACAGCACCCCTTCCTGGGAGAACTCTGCCCCGAGAGAAGGTGGCTGCACGGCTCTGGCACACCACGCTGCCACAAGGTCAGCAAACAGGAAACCTGCCCGGGCCGCAGACATACAGGGAACGGCTGGCTGGAGGGAGCGTGGGAGAAGGGACAGATCCAGTGGGGCTCAGACCAAGACTCAGGCTCAGCAGGAGCTCTGCCTGCCGGCCGGGTGCACATGACTCTCACCAGCAGCACAGCCCCAGTCTGCGGCCCCAGAGCTTCAGGGGAGGAAGCACGAAGGGAGCAGAAACAAGTACGGGGTGTGTGACCAGCACAGGGAGAACAACACAAAGCAAGGAAACCCCATCAGCTCAAAGTGTTACTCAGGGTGGCAGAAACAAAGAGAAAGAGTGGCAAAAGGACCTTAAAATCCTGAGTGTCCAGCTGCCAGAGCAGCAGGTGACCAATGAGAAGTGGAATCATCAGAAACAAACAATTCTGATTTTACATCTGCAGAAACGATCTGCAAGTTCTCACCACTCAGATGAAATCTTGGGGTTATCCTCAACAACTCTATGAAATTCCCAGAGAAGCTGTGGCTACCTCATCCCTGAAGTATTCCAGACCAGGTTGGACAGGGCTTGGAGCAACCTGGGATAGTGCAAGGTGTCCCTGCCCATGGCAGCAGGGTGGAACTGGATGGGCTTTAAGGTCCCTCCTAACACCAACCATGCCATGATTCCACAAATCTGTGAAGATCAGTTTGCTGCTCAGCAGCAAGCAAAGAGCAAAGAGGGTACCAGCCATTACTAGGGAAAGGTTGGAGAACAAGACAGGGAATATCCCGACAATCTCGTCCTGACCCACAGTTCTCACTCTCCCCAGCACTACTGACTTGGATCTCAAAAACAAGATGGAAGTGCCAAGAGTGGCTGGAGATGACTGACAGGATGGAACAGCTACTGCACAGGGAGACTGGAAAGGAAGATGGCAGAGGGGGAGTGAAGTTTTCCGTGCTGGGAGAAGAAAGGAGGAGGCCACTAGGGAACAATTTGTTCACTGTTCCTTCCAAAGCAGAAACGTGGGGACATCACATCCAATTAGGCAGGTCCAAAACAGGAGGGTTCTTCACATAAAGCATCACTGTGAAATGTCTCATCAGGGCTGTGGCGGCACTCAGCGAACATGCGCTCAGAGGACTATTGGTGAAATTCAAGGACAAAAGCTCCACATGAGGCTACAGGACACAGCTTGGGGCTCAGGAACGGCTCAGTGCTGGGAGCAGGAGGGGCACAGCTCAGGCCCGGGTGCAGCAGGGCAGCAGCATAGGCCGGGCAGGGGGCAGAGGAGCCCCCAGAGCCCCTTTGGTGGCAGCACGAGGAGGGGGCTCTCCTCATCCCCTCTCCCCCGTGTGCGCACGCCAAGCCGCTGGCAGCGCCGTGCTTGGGGCTGTCACACCGTCGCTGTGGTGGCAAGGCCCAGGCTGCCAAACCCTGCCAAACCCACATTCCCACTGACATTTTCCATGCTCGCTCACACTGCATCGGGCTGGTATTTATAGAACTTCCAGCAAAAGCAATTCAAACACTTCCCAAAAGGAGGCTAGGGAAAAACGGCAGCTTGGCCAAAGCTGTACATTTTTCCAGATTTGAGCGAGGGATTGAAGAGCTGATCAACCTCCTGGCTCCAGGCTGGAGCCCAGCACTCTAGACTTTGATCTGCCAAGCCACAGTGGGCTCTGCTTGGGACCCAGTAAGTGTTTCCTTCATCTCCAGTCCCACCATTTTTCAGATGAAATTTTGGGGTCATTCTCAACAATGAACTCTCTATGAAAACATTTCCCAGAGAAGCTGTGCCTGGAACACCCCATCCCTGGAAGTGTTCAAGGCCAGGTTAGATGCAGCTTGGGGCAACAGGGGATAGGGGGAGGTGTCCCTGCCCATGGCAGGGGCTGGGACTGGATGAGCTTTAAGGTTCCTTCCAACCCAAACAGTTCTGGGTTCTATGATCACAGTGACTGCGGGATTTTCCTCCACATGAGCCCAAGGCATTACCTGAGACAGGGAAGCAGGAGAAACACCATGGCTACTCAGCCAGGTAAGAGACCTTCGGGACCTGGGAAAACTGGGCTGCACATCCCAGCTCCCCAGCCTCCTGAGAATGGATCTGCTCTGCAGAGTCCAGTTTCCCCGAGAAGCTCTGAAGGGAGAGGCTCTGCTGAGCCCCAACAACCCCATGCCCCCTCAGCAACACCACCCTGTGCAGGAGGCTGCCAGAATTAAAGTGGGTCCCATCGCAACTCTTCCTCCTCCTCCTCTCAAGCTGAACTCCAGCCATCTGTGGTTTATAGTTCCGGATCTGATCCAGCACCCTCGGCCCTCCCACAACATGGAGAGAAATCAGCACTTCTAGTGCCCAAGTCACCCAACCTACTTCTCACTCCTACTTCAGCCTGAGACCGATGATGAGGAGCCTGGGGAGCAGACTAAGGTGATGTCACCTCCATCCCAAACACCTGACACCACGTTAGCTGACTCCCCCACTTCTGGATCCCACTGCTCCCATAGAGGACAACCCACTCAATCGACACAGAATGAGCAACACCATCCCTCGAGGCACCTGAGGAGCTTCTGCCAGGATCCTTGGGGCGAGGCAGGGCTTCTAGACACCTTTCTGAAGGCAGGAACCCAGATTGCTGCGTAACGACAGGTGTGTGTCTCCCCTCACAGACAGACACGACCGTGGAAGCGAACGAGGGCCTGCAGCTCCAAAGGACCAGAGAGCTGCCACCTCAGCCTCACATCTTAATCACAAGATCATTCTATTTCCATGGAAACGGCAGAATTAGAGACTTTGGTGGAACGACAATTACCAACATTGGGAATTTAACTGTTAAACCTGTCACACTCCCGTCCCCAGTGCCAGAAGAGGAGCTGGCATTTGCCCACACCACTGCCCTGCTCCTGGCCCCAGCGCCATGGCTAGCCACGCTCAGGTGTTTGCTCCTGCTATCCTCAATGGCCAGCTGGATTTTCAGAGAGTCTCTCGTGTCAACACATCAGGAGATGGAAGCTCCTGACTGATGGTGGCTCAGTCCAGTGCCAGCTTGTCTGTCAGCAGCTGATCCTGGAGGACGTGCAGTGATCCTGCTGACCAAGGCTTCTCCAGTGCCTCAGCAGCAGGAAAAGGCTTTATGTGTTCATGAGTCACTCAGCGAATTACGGGATGGCTCTGGGGGAGCACCGGTCCAGTGCCTCCCAAGGGAGGCCCTTTCCCTGACACAGCAAAGTGCCACAGTGGTTCTGGTCAGCCCAAGCACAGCGTGAAGCTGAGGTGCTAATTACCATGGCTGGCACAGGGTACCCTGTGTCACCCTGTCCTGCCCCACTGTCGTCACTCCACCAGGCAGCCATGAGTCTTTCCAGATAGCAAAGCTGGGAAGGATCTGGCAGCAGCACAAGCCTCCCAGGACTCATATCTTGGGTATGCAGAACACCTCAACGTAAACTGCAATCCCAGGAGCATCACCAAGGCTGCTGAGGTAGATCAGGGGAGACCCCTGTGCCCAGGAAGCCCTCAGGTAACACAGACACATCTCCCGGAAGAGGAGAGAAGAGCTGCCCCTCTGCCTTCTGCCCAGCCAGGGGTCCACTTTGAGGAGTCACTGCCCAAAATCCCCTCTGGGTACTCCACACCTTGGCCCCACTGTGGTCAGCAGGACTATGAGCTGACAGCACCAGGCCTCCCCTGGCCATTACACCCAATCCAAGGACTGAAATTGCTCAGTTCAGCTGATCATGTGCCACCACACAGACCAAGAGTCAGACAGTGGGTAACAAGCTAATGGAGAGGAATTTTCCATGGCACATGCATTCCACTGCCTTGGCCATGCCTGGAAGACACTGGACACCTGGCCATGAGCCATGCTCCTGCCATGATTACAGACACACTCCTAAAGCCCTTCCGGCAGGTCAGGACACTCATGTCCAATCTCAGAGAGAGCAATTTCCCACCCACAGAAATCCCAACCCCTCTCAGAGAGCTCAGACCTGGGGCAGCCGGAAGGAAGTCATCTTGTACACTGGAGTCTGACACAGCAAGCGCCTGCTCCAGCAGCAGCTCATGTGGAGTCAACCCCACCCTCGGGCTGGCAAAGTTCCAGGGCTCAAACTACTTCTACAGCTGATCTCTCAAGAAAGCAGGGTGTGCTCTAGGGCAGACTCTCCTCCAGCCTCTGGAGAAAACTTCCTGGGGCACAGCTGCACACACCTGTCCACCCAGACTACCTGTACAGACAAGTACCAGCAGGGAAGAGCCGCTGTGGTCTCTAGTCCGTCCTACTGCTCCATACACGGAGCCCGTGAGCACCCAGAACCCTGCAGTCACACACTCGAGTTCCTCGCATCACACAGGTGGCCCTGCCACTGCTCCACATCACGCGTGGCACTGGGGAGCTGCTGTGGAGGGGACACACTGCAGGTCACCCAGCAAGGTCACACTGATGCAGGCTGCCTCCACACTGATGCTGGACCCCCCACCCCACGGCTCCAACTGGGCTCCTCACTCTGTCCTTCCCAATCCTGTCCGCAGCCTGCCCATCTGAGGCTGGGGTCTGACAGTGCAGTGACTCAGGCCCAGAGCCAGCGGCGCAGGGGAGTCTGCGGCTGAGTCACAGCGTGGCCGGTGACTCACCTCGGACACGGATGCAGCCGGCACACGGCAGCCACGGCAGCTCCAGCTGCAGCTTTGCTCACAGACATGCTGCTGCCAGGGGCTCCCCAAGGGCTCTGGCACCAGGCAGAGCACAGACTTGGCAATGGCGTGGGCAGGGGTCTCCTGGTCCACCAGTGGTGCCCCAGGGACACTGAGCAGGGGCACTGTGCTTGTCCCCAGACACACTGGTGGCCCTGCTGTGGTCCCCTCATCTCTGCAGATCAGGTGAGCTCTCAGCCTGACCAGAGCTGCCACTGCCCTGCTGGCGCTGGTGCCCAGTCTAGGGCTCACCCTGTGCCCCACATGCCCACCCACTCATCAGCCTCAACACCCCCTGCCCTGGGCACGGGGCAGCCCAATGGCCAGGCTGTGCCAGAAGCACAGCCTCTCATGGAATCACAGAATCATTAAGGCCAGAAAAACCCTCAGAGACCATTGACTTCCCCTAGCACTGCCAATGCTACCACTTACCGTGTTCCCAAGTGGTGCATCCACACAGCCAGGGCACAGGGACATGTCTTTCAGTGCAGGGGGACCAAGGGGACCCTGTCCCTCTGACCACTGCACCCTCAGACCTGGAGGAAGCCCCTACCACCTACTTCAGCAATAAAGTAACCCAAATTCTCACTAACTGCACTTGTTTTAGTGTGCCACCTAAATCTGGCAGTGCTGCCGCACTCGGGGACCAGAAGAATTAGCTCAAGGAGAGCAGGGGACGCAGCGCTGGGGCCAGCACTGTGAGGAGTCCCCTGGACCCAGTCACGGGCACAGCAGGAGCTGGGGACAGTGGGGCAGCAGCAGCAGTATCCAACACCTGGAGAGGAAAGCAGGGCAACCTGGGTTTTCCCCAGAGCAGCTGTGGCTGCCCCATACTTGGAAGTGTCCAAGGCCAGGTTGGACAGGGCTGGGAGCAACCTGGTCTAGTGGCAGGTGTCCCTGCCCATGGCAGGGGGTGGAACGGGATGAGCGTTAAGGTCCCTTCCAACCCAAACCATTCTGGGATTCTAAGGCCAAATCTGGGGCTTTTGCTGTGGTTTGGATTTTTACATTTCCATAGTAATTGATCAGACAGCCCAAACACCAACACTTCATAACAACACCAGCACAACAATTCGGCTAAAAGTCCTGAACCAGCCTGGAGATGAGTGACATCCAGACTGCCCAAAAAGGGGTGAGAAGTAGGAAGAAAGAGGAGGAAACAGATGTCAATGAGATCTTGAATGCAGGAAGTATCAAAAATGGTGTAGGAAGCTGAAGCCTTCAGGAAAAGGAGTCCCTAACAATGCTGAGAGCAGCAGGAAGTGGCTGTGTGGAGCACAGACCCACACAGGGAGGTAGGGCTCGCTCCCAAGAGCGGGTCCGGGGGCAGGGGTCTGCTGGGCCTTGCACGGATGGCACCGGAGGCACTGACCCAAATACTCAGGAAGAGCAAACACAGCCATATGCAGAACGACAAAAGTATCAGCAGAAACAATTTTTTAAATGTCGTTGAAAAATGTAACTTTCATTTAAAGGCACAAACAACCTGAATGCAGTGATGCAAGGAAGAGTGAGGAAGGGAAGAGCAAGCTCACACTTCTGCTCCTGCTAATTTTTAATAAACGTTGAAATAGCAGAGATATTCAGGAATGGCTGGAACAGAGCAAAGTGATCTCCTACCCCCCAGCAGCCCTTGCTGGCACCACTGCCTGCGAAGGGGAACCCATAACCTCCCTCGCTCTCCCACTGACACCAGCCCCTGGGAAGGGGAACCCTCCAAGCCCCTGGCAGCCCTCCCTGACACCAGTCCCTAGGAAGGGGATGGAGTCAATGGAACCGGATGTTTTTGAACAATTCATGGTACAGCTAATTCCACGCCTCCAGGTGGTTCAGGTGTTGCTGCTGACACAGGGTTGGACAGGATGACCTTGTAGGTCCCTGCAGCCCAAACTGATCCATGGTTCCATGACACAGACAGCTCTGCCCCTGTTTCCATGACCATGTAACCCATTCCCATACAACATTCCCTCTATAAACCATCACTTTGCAAAGTCATTAGCAATAAATACAGTAGTAACTGGCCACAGGATCAGGCTCAGAACAGCCAGAGATCCACAGCAACAGGTAGGAGGATTCCAGTGACACCTCAAGCCCTCCCAGTGATGTTGGGAAGCTCCAGACAACCGGGAAAACACTGTTGCTATGCCAGCTCCGAGAGGGGTGAGGTGGAAAATGCCAGAACGCTGGGGCAGCCAGGTCCCCCAGGCACAAACCACAGACCAGGTCCTTTTGGGGCCATTTCCAACACAGGAGAAATGACTGATGACCAGGAACCATCACATCATCCACTATCAGGAGGGGGGAGGTGGATACACCAGACAACAGATGCACAGGGACCATAGATGACCTTTAAGGTCACCTTAGGTGACCCAAACCACCCAAACCACTCTGAGATTTCAAGGAAAAGAGCATCCACCAGAGAAAGGAGCCGGATCTACAGTTCATGGAACTGTGGCTGAGTCAAGTGGGAGCACACTGCCTACAATCTGATGATTTTCATTTTAAGAACATTGAGTAAGGAAGAGCCATAAAAATTCTTTGAAGACCACACGACATGAACTCACAAAGAGTTTAACGAGCATTATGCCATTAACTTCTCAAAAAGAACATCAAGAGATAATTGATGATGAAGTAACAGTAAACTTCTCAGGGAATAATGTTCAGGTAACGAAGTTTTATTTAGTCCAATCTAAAGAAACAAGTGAGAAAATTGAACTTTAAAACAGATGAATGCAAATTGGGAATCAAATGGGAACTATCAGCAGCTGGAGGAATTAACAACTGAAACAACTGACTGAAGAAACAGTTGTTGGGCTCCTTTCAATTGTTGCCCAGGGAGGGTGTGAAGACCTCCAGGAATGGGGGATCCAAGACCTTTCCAGCCGGACAAAGTTCTTCCCAAGCTGCCTGGATGGCAATGCTGTTAAGCTGAACAGTGGGATGACAATACCATTTATGAGTTCATGATACACAGCCAGTAACAGAACAGACACTCCAGTATCAAAATCTGTGTTTAAAACCAAACCCCACAAACCCCACAGATCCTGCAAACCAGCTGACTAAGCCCAACACACATTTAGGCATTTTCTCCTCCAAGAGGAGTATTTCAGTACCCTCCCGCACCTCTCACCACCACAGCTCCCCAAACACCTCATCACCTTGTGCAATTCCCTCCCTAAAACCCCACTCCCAGCCCTGAGAAGGGGCTGGGCACCCCTTCCCGTGCCCGTTTCCCACTTCTATCAGGCCACATGCCATTTTGCCCTCAATTTTCTCTTAGACTCTCTCCAACTCCATTTCCACGTCTTGTAGTCCATCAGAGCATCCTTCAGTCAACCCTCTGAGGCAAGCCGGCACGAGCAGGCAGAGCACAAAACAGACTGTCCACAAGTTCTTACAGTATGTGGGAGGAAGGACAGCAAACTGCAGAGACTCCACCAAGGTAGGTATTGCCCAGAGCAGCTGTGGACTCCCCATCCCTGGAATTGTTCAAGGCCAGTTTGAACAGGACTTGGAGCAACCTAATCTCATGAAAGATGTCCTTGCCCAGGGCAGGGGATGGAACGGGATGAGCTTTAACATCTCTTTCAACCCAAACCATTCTGGAATTCCGATTATCAAACTCCATAGACAAGATCTTACTGGAAGCAAATCCACATGGAAAAATGAAAAAGAAAAAACAAAAGAAGATTACAAAAAGCTGTTGGGTCCCTGAAGCAGTGGTGGTGGCACACACAGAAGTCACCCCAGCGCAGAGGAAACCAGTGTGGTAGGAGACCAACTTGGCTGACCCAAGCTCTGTACTGGGCTTGGCACAGGAAGGCACGCACAGGGAAACTGGAAATGAGGTCAGATTAATAAGGATAAAGATAAAGGAGTGGCAGCAGCAGCCCAGCCTGAGCCCAGAGTAGCTATGCAAGGAGTGAGAGGTGACCAGCGACAAACAGTAAAAACCAGACGTGATTCCCAGGTACATCAGGGATCAATGTAAGAGCATGGGAAAGCTCGGCCTGTTCCACAGGGCACAGAGAAGACACTGAGGAATGATGCTGAGGACAGGGGGATTTAAGCCTTTTTGTGTAAGCTTCTACCACAAAGAGCAAAGAGTCAGCCAGCACAGGCAGAGGCCAAAGAACTCACCAAAACTTCCAGTAAAAAAACACAATGTCAAATGTTTTACATGGGCAGACAATGACAGGCCAAGGGGTGATAGTTTTAAACTAAAAGAGGAGATTCAGGTTAGATATTGGGATTAAATTCTTCCCTGTGAGGGTGGTGAGGCCCTGGCACAGGTTGCCCAGGGAAACTGTGGCTGCCCCATCTCCGGGCAGTGTTCAAGGCCAGGCCACTGTCTGTGCCATTAAAAAAGATATTAATCAGTACTGGTCCCAGTACGGACCTGGGCTGGACAGCATTCATTACTGGTTTCCATTTGGCCATGGACCATAACCCTTTGGATGTCGCCATCTAGGCAATTCCTCACCCATCCAACCATCCATCCACCAAATCCACCTGTCTCCAAATTCTCTCCAGTCTCTCGGGAAGCAATCTGATGTCACTGACAGGTATTTAAAAGCCGGTCCTTCATTTCCCAGGAGGACAGACATCCCCACTCCCGGATGTCCCACTGCCCTTTACTGTCTCACCAGGAGCTGCACAAGGTTGCTCCTGACTCACCTGCAGATTCTGGGCTCTTCTGGACCCTGCATCTCCTCTCTCAGGAATCAAACTGGCCACAACATCTTGTCCTCATTGATCTCAGCAACTCTTTTATCCTCTTCGTTCTCCTCCTAGTTCTCTACAGCTTTTTTCACCAGCCTCAGATGGACCATCCTCACTCTCCACCTCCAGTGTGCTGTTTCTCGGGTGTCTCACATGGCTCTGCCCATAGCACCTTCCCTTCTCCTTCCACGCTTCCTCCAGCCAGCCTTTAATTTAATGCCATCCCTCAGCTCTGTGTGATGATTCATAGTTCTGCTTTTCTATTCCTGGACTGTCTCCTGTCCAAAATGAAGTCTCAGCTTCTTTTCCCCTCCAGCACTTCAAGTGTGCACCCATAAGCCCAAACTCCACATGATTAAAGAGAGCTGCTGCTAATCCCAGCTTTGTCCCCTTTTCCCCCAAGCTCTTGCGCTCAGGGACTGGGGACGTCGCTCAGACTCTGTCTGGGACTTGAGGACACGACTCAGACAGCAAGAGTTCACAGATCCTCCTCTCCCTCTCCTCTCTTCTCTTCTCCTCACTCTGGCTGTCTTTCAACCCCTGTGGAGCTACACAAGCTCCAGTCTCTGAAACCTCCTTATCCCCTGGCCACGCAGCCAAAGGCCCCCATCGTCCACTCTGCATTGACCACTACTGCCCCTTTTCCCCAAAAGGGCCTATAACCCATAAAATCCTGCCTTATCCCTACTCAACCACAACACTACTGCTGCTGGAATTATTTCCCTAACCTCTCTCTTCAGCAGGCAAACACTCCCTCTGAATCCCCCTCCAGGCCCTCCTCTTCTGTCATGCCAACTGTGAGCTGCGTCTTCTCCCTCCCAAATGCCTCATTCCATAACAACCATCCTTCCTCCACTGTCTCCTGTCTAAACCCTGGCACAAGCTCCACTTCCCAGCTGCTGAATTCCAGCAAACACCTCCCTTCTTCCTCCCGTTTGTGCTTCATGTTGGAAAAGCTCTCTGTAAATCACCTGAAACTGCTTTATTCTTCTCTTTCAAAGAATGCCTCGAAGCTCCCCTAAGCTCTGTGTCCACCAGGAACACCCAAACCACCCCAAGTGTGGTGGCTGACCTTGGAGGTCCATGCCCTGACACAGCCCCTCCGTCCCACAGCCTCTGTGCTCCCCACGTGCTCATCAGCACCTGTCTCTCACTTTTAAAGCAACTCCAAGCTCTCCACGACAGGGCTGGCCCTGTCCTGTGCTCACACACACAGGACCCGACCAGGTGAGGCTCCAAGGGGGTGACGGCACCAAAAAATCAGGACCAGGAGCAGCACCTCCCACCGAACTGCCCTGAGCAGAAGGGCCATAGAGCCATTAGCCCTGCAGCACCCACCTCCCACCAGGCACCAGCCTTGGCCACCCGCCAGCAGCGTGGCATCCTGCATGGATGTGTGCTCCTCCAGCCCTGCTTGATCCTCTGGACACGAGGGATGGACAGCACACGCCAGAGGCTGATCACAGAATCCAGAATCATGGAATGGTTTGGGTGGGAAAGGACCTTAAAGCCCATCCAGTCCCACCCACTGTCACGGGCAGAGACACCTCCCACTAATCCCAGGTTGCTGCAAGCTTTGTCCAACCTGGCCTTGAACACTTCCAGGGATGAAGCTGCCACAAGTCTTTTGAGCAACCTGTGCCAGCACCTCACCACCCTCCAGGGAAAAATTTCTTCGCAATATCCCATCTAACCCTGCCCTCTGTGCACGGGAAGCCATTCCCCCTCGTCCTGTCCCTCCAAGCCCTTGTTCAAAGTCCCTCTCAGAAGGTCAGACCACTTTTCCCTACCACAGGAGTCACTGCTGGGTAAATACCCAAAGCTGCGCAAAATCAAGAGCAGGAGCCAGTGAGCACTGAGCCCACTGCAGGAGACAGGGCTGACAGCCCACACTGGCCAGCACGGCAACCTGGTCCCACCAGCTCTCACCCCTGGGACTCTGGTACCAGCAGGACCTGGCTGGGATTTTGGATGCAGCAGCTGGGATCGAGGTGCAGAGTCCCGAGGCCCGAGTAGATTTCACCACCACAGATCACGTGGCCAGAACCAGATCTCACACATTACCCCAGGCAGAAATTCCCC
Source organism: Atrichornis clamosus (assembly GCA_013400975.1). Classification (NCBI taxonomy): domain Eukaryota; kingdom Metazoa; phylum Chordata; class Aves; order Passeriformes; family Menuridae; genus Atrichornis; species Atrichornis clamosus. The sequence continues at coordinate 7,955 of WBMZ01017489.1, read as the reverse complement.
AGTGACTCACAGCCGGGGCTTCCACAGTGAAGATGCAACCCCAGGGCAGCCAGACACCCGGGACACATGCAAACATCCCTTTCCCTCCACATGCCATGAGCGGGGTGGGGCACTCTGCTCTATCTGGAAATCCATTTCCTTGGGATCTGTGGTAATTCAGAAGCAGTAGGGTTGGTTGTAACTGGACAGCAGGTCTGAAAGTCATTGGAGCAGCAAAGGTGAGCAGGCAGGTCTTAATCACACAAACTTCCTTCCAATAGGGAAGGAGATAAAATTATCTTCAATTTTAGCTTTCCTGCCCCAGAAGATTCCTTGCACTGACTACATCACTTCAGGAAATCCACCTGAATAGGTACCTACAGGCTCTGTGCTCCCAGTGCTGCCCAGAGCTGCAGGAGGTGGCAGGAGTGAGATCACAGGTGCCTTTTCCATTAAGGCCACTGCAGGCAGGAACACAATAGATATGGATCCCCACTCCCTGCAGCTGCTGCACAGGGAGACAACTACTTGCAGGAAGTCTTGGAGGAGAATTTAAAAAAAAAATCAGATGCCAAAGCAGGAAGGTGGGATCACAAGGAGAAAAGCCTCCTCCTGCCAGGGACGGGTGTGATAGGAGCATCATATTACTGCCAAGGTGCCTGTCAAGGCGGAGAGCTCTGATCACAGACTGGGGCAGCTCTTGCATTCCTCAAATCCCAGCAACCAGGCTTCTGTGTCAGCCCTTCAGCCCATAGCTGCTCCTCAGGACCATGTGGCCACTGCCCAGCCCTCCCACATCCATGCCAGCTACAAGGGGATTTTAGCCCAAAGGCTGCACCCCATTGCTCCAGGCACCAGAGCACCCAGTATTCCTCAGCATGGGACCATTCAGCGTCTGCCAGCCCAGCTGGAAACACAGTTTAGGACCAGATCAGACATCATTTAGATCTAATTTGGCCACCCAGATTAAGCAAAAGTCCCATCACCAGCTCAGAACAGCCAGCCTGGACGCACTCACACCTTTCATCCCCATCTCAGCAAGACTCCAGAGGAGGTGAGAGCCCAGCACTGCCCAACAATAGAAAGTGTCTATGCAAAAAGTGGACACGCTATGTCAGGAGCTCTGGGAAAGCTCTTGAAGTGAATGGCAGATCAGTGACTCACAGCCAACTGCCCAAAGCTGGCCCCACTCATACTGCTCCCACCAGGTGCTCCCAGGCAGAGCCCAGCCTCTCCAGCCCAAGCACAGCAGGAATGCACAAGGGCTCACCCCACACCCAATGCAGAGGCAGCTCTGGGGACAGGGTCACTGCTGTCCCCGTTCCAACAGAGGCCCGGGTCAGTGGGACATCGCTGCTTGGAGCGACAGTCAGTGCAGAACATCCCTGAACTGGAAAACTTGCTCTGTGCAACCAAGTTGTGAAACTCCTGAGAAATCCCAAGTTAATGTTGGGACAAGGGAATGCAGAGAGCCACCAAAGACTGACATCACACTGACCCACAGCAAGCACAGGGAGACCAGCCAATGTCTGGCCAAACACCCGTAGCGTGTCCCTGGAACAGGCACCAGCTCCCCACTCCTCCCCAGGTACTGACTGGTGCCCATCATGGTCAGGCACACAGATCCGGCACACAGAGCTTTGCCACCAGCACTCGCACAGCTCGGATCAGCACAGTCCAGTGTGTTCTGCCTCCCCCAGGCCTGACCACGCGTCCCCTCTTCCTCACCGCCCGCATTCACATGGTCGCACCACGAGCAGCTGAGAACTGACTGAACCAAACCCAACGCACACTCGGCTCCTGCCAGAGCAGCTCCTGATCACAGGGAGGGTAGGTGAAGCTGCCAAGTGGGAAGAGCTCCATTGTCCCGGCCCCCAGCAACCCTGATTGTGTTGGATCAAGAGAACTGAAACCGCAGCCACAGAGATTTCTAATGCTCTCCTGAGCCCACCTCCAAATCCCATTCTTCTCTCATGTACCTCCACATCCCCACATTTTTCTCTTTAGCCACAGTACCGAGTTCCTGCCCCAGAGCACCAGGAACTTTCTCCTCCCTCACCACAGCACCTGCAACTCCACCCTGCTCATCTTTCAGTCATGGGGATCATCCCACAGCCTTCCTGCTACAGCTTCACCATCTCTCCCAATTCCTATCAATCAGGGCATCAAGCAGTGGCCTTTTCTGATTTTCAGACTCTTCCCCAAGACCAGATTCTTCAACTATAAGCTCAGCAGAGATGCCTCCAAATGACAAGAGCCACAACATAAAACTCCATTAAAACAGGGGATGTTTTTGTCCAGGTGTGCTAAAGGCTCCTTCAGCCGTGCTTTGGCTCTGCCCATCACTCCTATGGAACCAAGGTCTCCTGTCGCACCAGAACCTGCTCCAGGACTCTTTCCAGGCAGATGTTTTTGCTTGTGCCACTCACGCCAGGCACTGGCACTATGAGACGCTGAGCAGTGCCAGCCCTGCCGACAACCCAGCTGGGCCAGGACACACATGGTGGTGGAGGACCCAGGGTGCTCCCCTGCCAGCAGGTAAGACAGCCCAGGAAGCATTTTCCAGTGCCCTCAGGAGCCTCTCCTGGGAGTCTTTGCCCTTACAACCAAACCCTACTGCAGCACTCCTCACCCAAACAATACAAAGTGCATTATGAGAACAGGAGCTGTTCCAAGGGCTGGAGCCCCTCCACTCTGCAGCCAAGCTGGGAGAGCTGAGCGTGTTCACCTGCAGAAGAGAAAGCTCCAGGAAGACCAGGCAGTGCTTAAAGGGGCTCCAGGAAAGCTGAAGAGGGACTTCGAATGAGGGCCTGGAGAGACAAGACAAGGGGGAATGGCTTCCCACACACAAAGGGGAGGGTTAGATGGGATACTGGGGAGAAATTCTTTCCTGTGAGGGTGGTGAGGTGCTGGCACAGGTTGCTCAGAACAGTTGTGGCTGCCCCATCCCTGGAAGTGTTCAGGTTGGACGTGGCTTGCGGCAACTTGGGATAGTGGAAGGCGTCCCTGCCCATGGCAGGGGATGGAACAAATGGTCTGTAACCCAAACCATTCTGTGATTCTATGATTCACCCAAACTCTCATTTTTGTGCTCTTTTAACCACCTTTACACTTAATTTCCAGCAGATCTGGAGACCACAGTGCCAGAGGAACCCTGCCCTGAACAGAATGCATAAGGGGCAGTATGGCAGGAGCTGCACAGCTGCCCAGAATGTCTGGCTGCGGCCCCGAAGCAAGGATGTGCTGATGGTTTTGGAGTTTGCAGTTTCCCCCATAGCACCCCAGCACCATGGCCTGTGGTTTCCCAGCCCTCGGGAACTCACAGGCACACATAAACAGGGCAATTCTGCAGAGGTCATGGAATTAGCAGGGAAAAGCTGGCTAAGCAGAACGCTCTCCTTCCCAGAGGATGTAATTTACTCGAGGCTGATTCAGCGGAGCGAGGACACAGCGAGTCCTGTGTGCAGCCTGGCAGCTCCCTGAGCCTGGTGGGGCTGGAGGGCTCCTGTGAGGAGGGTCCTCATCTTCCTCCAGAAGATCCTGGACCAGTGGCAGCTTGTGCCTCAGTTTGCTTTGTGAATCAGCACACCAGAACCCAGTTTCGAAAGACACTGGGAAAGAATAAAGCATGGAGCTGGAAGACTTGTGCTGGAACTGAACAGAATGATGAGGTTCAGCCAATTTAACTCACCAGAAAGAGAGACAGCAAAGTGACCTCATTAACTGGTATGAGCAGCTTTAAAGATGAAAATACCCAGTATCAAAGCAGTCCTTCCTCAGAGAGAAATGCAGAAAATACCCCGGATGTTGGAGATGCCAACAGAAAAAGTGACACTGATTATTGACAGCAAGACAGGTAATGATGGAGTAAACTCCTGAGGCAGAGAGGCCCAGGGCTGTACCTCCAACACGCCTTAGCCAGAGGCCTTATGTTTTAAGACTAAAATCCTGGGATGGGCTGTTTACACCAAGTGACCCAATGGCCCATGCTGGCTTCACACCAGCCAACAGCCGGGCCCCAGACTGATGCAGAGCCAGCAATGGGGCAGCCCCTGGCCAGCAGAGCAGATGTGGACCTCATGGATATCCAGATTGCTCCCAGCCATCAGACATTCTGCAGGGCTTCCCTCATCCCCAGCCTCTCTCAGAGCAGCAACAGCTGGAAATTGTAGAGGAGAGCTTTCCCAAACTAACTCTGCTTCTTAAACTGCAGAAAGGAACCCACATGAGTTTAAAGGCATGTGGGAGGGGTGAAGAAGGGACAAAGAAGAGAAAAACATATGCTCCGGGTAAAACTGACTACAGAGATTCTTGCTCCCTGGCCACCAAGTCCTCACCATGGCTCAAAACCTCTCCAAGCTCTCCCAGAGAGCTGAGCTTTAGGTGGGCTGCAAGGCATGTGCACAACCATGAACGTCAGGAGCAATTCCCATCATCTGGCAAAAGCTCTGTTGAGGGAATCCCACCTACTTCTCCTTACCTCCCTTCCATCTCTCCCTCCTGCCTTCACTGCTTTACACGCCCAGAAGACCTCTGTGTAACCATCTCTTCAGCCCCATATCATGATCTTTTTTCGTTATTCCATTTTCCTGGAGCTGTCTCTCCCATCTGTCCATGCATCCGTGATGGCTCCTATGGCCCGATGCTGCTCGCAGCCTCTCCTGCATGTCCCTCAGGTAACCCCTGCACCAGAGGCATCGCTCATCCTCCTCAAATCTGCATTCTGGTCACTGCTCAAAGTTCACTTCTAGGAAATAAATTAAGTGCTGTGCAATTACTGCTCTAATTACAAACTCTATTAATACGGTTCTATCTGTAGCCTGTTCCAGAGTCGCAACATTGGAGGTCACATTTGCTGCGAGCAGGGGCTGCACCAGCCCCAAGCTGGTATCATTTTGCTTTATGCAGATATGAAATCTTTTATGGAACTCAGCAGCTTGCAGCAGTCTCTGCGATTTGGCAGGAAAAGCAGCCTGAGATGAGGGAATCGCTTTTTGCAAGCCCCCTGAAAATCTGTCCAAATTTGGTGGTTAGAAACTACCAAAAATCTCCAGGTCCTGTCTGCGATGCAGCTGATGCTGGCGACCAGCCCAATGCACCGTCTCCCCTAGCCCTGGTGTCCCCCAGCCCCCGTGCCTGCAGTGCCTCCCGCAGCTCCAGTGCCCCCAGCCCCTCTGCTCCCATTGCCTCCAAGAGAAGCTCCAGCTCAAGGAAGAGACCAAAACAGAGCAGATTTCCCTTTCTTCCTGCAGTGGCATCACCGAGGCCGACCCATGAGCAGGTGCAGACAGCTCTCACCTCATTGTGGGCTCCAAACTCCTCAGGAAAGGCTAATTCCCAAAGCTCAGGGGGCTGGCAGGGCTCTGACTGCAGCAGCCCCCCAAAAGCCACCCCATCCCCCTCCTTGGCAGCGCCACACAGGCACAGATCCCCCAGTTCTGTACAGCTCTGCCAACGCCCCTGGCTCCATCGCCAGCACCACTGCAACAGCAACACTCCCACGGTGACACCCCCATGGTGACCCCCCCATGGTGACACCGGCAGCCCTGGCCCCAGCAGAAGGTGGGCAGCTCAGACCCACTGCCCCCACTGCAGCACAGCACTGCCTTGACTTTTCCCTTTCAAAAGTGAAGGAATTGCCTGCAGGAAAGGAATTGGGCAGGAGAATGTGAGCAAGTCCTGCAAGACCCAGTGCTCAAGCGTTAAGAAGTTGAAGTTGGGGTTTCACTGGCAACTTCCATCACAGATTTTCAGACCATGAGCCATCGTTCCGATCACCAATTCTGATCTTCAGATCAGGAACATCAACAAACAAAACCCCCTTCCAGACATTTCTGTATCAAGCCCCAAACCTGCAGTTTAGAAGGAAATTCCCTTCCAGACCCAGGGGCTCCACGGAATGATAACATCTCCAGCAAGGCTCTTCCAGCCGTTATTTACCCCTGTTAATTCATTCACACACACCCGATAACGGGTCACAGGTAACTGCATAATCACAGCGCATGTTTCACCGGGATCAGGATTTATTCCGGTGTCTGACAGGTAACAGAGGAATGCAGCCCAGATAAGGAAATCTGTGGAATTTCTGTTACAAATCCACAGGGAAGGCTCAGAGGAGATAGGATGAGGCTGTGGCTTGAGCAGGCAAAGCCCCCAAGGACATGCAGCCTCCAGCATGGTCCCACAGCCCTGGCGGACACCAGGTGAGCTGTGCCACGGCCAGCCGGGGACCAGGCACACCTCACCCCTCGTTTCGGGTCACACAGGGCACTCTGGGGAGACCTGAGCATCTCAGTGGCGTGCGAGAGGCTGGTGTGTGTGTTCACACCTTCCCCAGCAACAGGAGTAACCACGCAGCAGAGGAGTTGCTAAGAGACGCGCGCGCCTCCCGCCAACGTGCCCAGCACCCGCTCCCGTGGCCAGGGGCGCGGGATGGGACACACAGCCAGCACCCCGGGCAGCGCAGTGTCCTCGCAGAGGGAGAAGGGGAAGTGACACGGTGCCAGGGACAGCTCTGCCCATGGAGGTGACCCTGTGAGCACCTCAGGCTGGCCTCACCATGTCTCAGCTGGCAGCTCCTCTGTCCCGCAGCACAGGAATCACAAGCAGGATCAGATCACGTCACCAGTGACCTCAGAGGTACCACCACAGCCGCCATCAGAGGCACAAACAAGGGAGTGCTGCAGGAGCCCCACAGGAATGGGCACAGGACGGTCCTCCCCCACTAGCCCACCGTGACTCCCCCAGTTGGATGGGTGAGACCCCAACATGTCAGGCTGAGCCACTACCACGGCCAGTGCTAACCCTGTGCTCCCACTCAGCCCAAGTCTCTTTCCTCTTCTCCTTGAATTCCATCAACCCAACAGCTTTCCGTGGCTGAAGACCTCCACAGAGGTGGAAAGGCCCCTCCTCTGACTGGTTTTACAACCACCCCATCTTGACTCCACTGAGTGTCCTTTGTCCTTGCAACGTGAGGCCGATGACACAAAATCTGGGAATTACATTCCCTCAACCCATGCAACCTTTCAGACTCTCGTTATAGTCTGTATTCCTTCCCTCCTTTCCAGAGAAACCCACAAGGACCATAGTGGGATGCAGGCCTCTGGAGAAGCATCCAGGTTGCTGCCCCCAGACAGAATCACCGCAGTGGCCGGCACCCCTACAGTGGGGCCACCGCTCCCCAAAACCACCTCACATGCCCCTACAAACACATTCTGTGAGGCAGTGGGAACGGAGCTCAGCATGCTACCGAGTGGGGACAACAAAACGCAGGGCAGGGAAACAGCAGTGCTTGGCAGGCACTGCGCCGGATCAGGACTCCTTGCAGAGACCAAAGGCACCTGTGGCCCTGCAGCTTTCCCTGCCGTGGACCAGCTGCAGAAACCTGGAAGTCTGGACTCACCGAGGGCAGAGGAACCCTTAGGCTAGGGGGCTGCAAGAGCCTCCCAGCACGCTGTGGGCCTCAGCACAGTATGATGAACCTTCCCTTTTCCTCAGTTCCACCGCAGCCTGTCGGCTCCACTGTAGCTCCTCGCTCATCCTGGCCTCCAGCTCCATCCCAGTGCCCCAGGTTCATCTCAGCACGGCAGTCGCCCAACCATGCCGGTCCCCCAGCTCCATCCCAGTCCCCCAATCCCAGCTCAGCCCCTCCGCTCCATCGCAGCCACTCGGCTCCATTGCAGTTCCTCGGCTCCACTGCAGTTCCTCGGCTCCATCCCTCCCCTCGCTGCCGGTCCCCGGGCTGCAGCTTTCTGCATTTTTAATGGTAACGGGCTCCGGAACATCCCGTTCCCCGTCGATGCCGAGGACGGACCCCCGGCTTGATGCCGGACTAGCGCCCGCCCCCGCCCGCCGCTCCCGGCGGAGGCCGCGGGCGGAGTCCCCAGCCTTGCGCAGGCCCGGCCCGCGACCACCATCGCAGGCCCGGGGCGGGGGCGGCTGACGAGCGTGTCCCCTCCGCTCCCTCCCTTCCGGCC
>WBMZ01017482.1:0-33447 GCA_013400975.1 Atrichornis clamosus | reverse complement strand
CACACCTGGCTCTCCTTACATTTTCTTTGGGCACTTGCACAATTTGCAGAGTTGTGCTTTGCACTTGTTCTGGGTTCCCAGGGCTGGAGGTCCCTGGGGCTGCTGGCACGGCCGCCCTGGGGCTGGGGGTCCCTGTGCACAGAGGGGTCCCACTGTCAGAGAGAGGTCCCACTCTGCTTGCAGTTGCTCTGGACACATTTAGTATCTCTAGGGAGAAATCCCAGCAGGTCCCCGATGATTCAGCACATTCGTTTTTCAGGGAATAAAGGAAGTAATTAAACATCAGCTTTTCTCCTGCCGCTCCCGCGAGGATGAGAGGGAGGAGATGAAAAGCCTTCAGACGGAAGTTATTTGTCCAAGGAGAAAAGTGGCTAATTTCTCTGGTGCTTTGCGTGTCTCCTCGTTAATGAAAACCGCTCGTCAGCAGGAAAAGGGAGCATCCAGGGAGCGGGGGGAGCTGGAATCACACACCCAGCAGTGTCTGGCCACGTGGCCTCAGTGGCCTTGGGACATCTTGTCCTTTTGGGATGTCACCTCCACAAAGCCCCCCATGGCACCCTACCACGGGCGTGGGGGCTGTGAATGCAGCTGGGTGTTGGGGACCCCCATCACCACATCCCCATGGGTTGGGGACTGACACTCCCAAGTTGAACACAGCAATAGGGTTTCACCAAATCCCCCCCAATTTTTTTATGCAAAGAATTTAAAATGAATTTGTTGAGGCACTTGCAGGGAGATAGAATCGAAAACAGCTTCATGCTGAATTCTCCTGCCTGGTGTGGGTTGATGGATGGTGCTTATCTCAACCAGGCATGGAAACATTTAGTATTATGAAAATCTCTCCCCGAAAAGAATTTATTTTCATGCTGATAATAAAAGAACCAAACCTCAGTGCTGCAGGGCGGGGTGGTGCAGGTCCCATTGGAGCTCTGGCTTGTAGAGCCCAGAAGGTACCTGTGCTCTCCTCTGGCCCCTGGCTGTGCAGGTGACCCCCCTGCCACTCACAGAGTGACATCTGCACCTTCCCAAGGTTGATGATTTACTGGCAGAGGACATCCGAGCCATCACTCCCTCTTTGCTGCTCCCTGGGACACAGAGAATGGTTGAAACGACGGAAGCTTTTCCATTCAGAGGTTTATATAGATATATTTCTAATTGGATTTTGGCACGTCACGGTTATTTTCAAGGCAGCCTGTAATTATTTGAGAGCCTGATCACCTCCTTTCTCTCAGCACAGAGGGTTGGTTTTTTCTTTTTAATATCGTTTCCCCAAGTGAAATTGTGAATTTGCAACTTAATCCAATGAGAGGACACACATGATGTAACTCTGCAAGGACACAGCGGGACGGCAGGATCCACCTCTGCCAGATTCCTAATCAATTCCCAGCAAGGGTAAAAAACATAAAACCAGTATTCTAATTCTTTTTGGTATAAAATAAATAAATATATGTATTTTAAGAAGGTGTTCATGGGTATTTGATGAGGTAGGGAGGTTTTGCTGGTCCTGCTGAAGCAGATGCTGAGGCAATGTTGCCCCGTGTCCAGCTGCATCTCTGCAGGGCTCAGGGTGGTTGAATGCTGTTCTCTGGCTTTTTCTCTCCCATCTGAAACCTGGTGAAATTCCCATTAATTTGGGGGTTTTATTTTTACACGTGTTGCAATTTTTTTGGGGCCAAAATAATTTCGTCCAGCTCCACCTGCTCTCCATCAGGGAACAGAAGATCGAGCAGGTCAGATCCTGCCATTCTCTGGGTTCTCCCCAGGCCGGGCATTGCCATCATCCCAGTGCTGCACTTGTTATTCCAGTGCCCAAAATGGGCACAAATGAAAACCATTATCCAAGCAGAGTTTTCCAGCATCTCACAGATAATGACCGTACACCACCCTGCTGCATTGTAGCAGCCTCAAGTTCTTATTTTCTCCAAGCCCGATTTCAGGGCTCTGGGTTGCATTCAGTTGCTACGGAATCCGATTTATTATTTACATTGCAAGGTACAGCCTGGCATGAATTGATTTGCTGTGCTCTGATTGCCACTGCACGCTGCTCTGGGATCTGAGAGCTGGTTGCTCACACAGTCAGGCTGCAAAACCAGGGATTCAGAAGCCAGGGAACGCCGGAGTTCAAACTGCCCAGGCATCCCGGTCCTCTGTGTTCTTTGGTTGGGTCTCTCAGGATGCGGGGAGTGCTGGTCCCAGCGGGCGTGGTGGGATGCTGGATTAACTGGTGTCCCCCAAGGGTTGTCATTCTGGTGCTGCAGAGATCAGGTTGTTGGAATGTGCCACCCCTTATCAAAGAAGAGAGGTCTGGGGAATGGAAGGAGGCAAGTGACACTGGTTTTTAGGGAGGAGCCATGGATGGCAGCGCAGAACAGATGGAGAGAGCAGAAGGGATGGGAAATAACAGAATTGGGAACCAAATGGGAGATCTGGTGTTTTGGGGGATTTAGCAGTCCTTTACCGTCATCATCATTTCACCTTAACTTTCATCATCAGCTTCACCTTTGCCTTTGTATTCACCTTCATCATCACCTTCACCTTCATTTTTGCCCTCACCTTCACCTTCACTCCTTACCCTGCCCATGGTCGGAGCCTGCAATACCTTGGCTGTCAGGAATGGGTGAAAATCCCCCAAACCCAAGCCCATTGCTCTGGGGCAGTGATGACCAGAGGCAGCAGCCTCACTGATATTTCATCTGTTGGATGAACCTGGACCAGTGGGCTGGAGGGCAGGACCAAGGACATGCTGCCCTTGTCACAGGGACCCTCTGCACCTGACTCATCCAGCTGCCCAAATCACCGGGCACCTCGGGAAACATTGGTCCATCTCCCAGAGCTCTTGACTTTGGACAACCCTGGATTAAAAGACAATTTTAAGGAATGCTGTTTGGGCAGCATCATTAGCATTCTGCTGGCAAGACACCGTGCCCTTGAGCTCTCTCCCATGTGGGGATTCTTCCCAGCAAACTTCAGGCTCATGCCAGCTCCACTCTCTGGATTGCCGAGGGTGTGAGGCTCGTGTTGAAGACCCTTTAGGAATCTTTGCTAATTGTCTCTGAGATCTCAGATGGCTTTGGAGGAGACTCTCAAAGGCACCTCGCTCCCTCCCAGCTGCTGTGGGATCTTGGCACCTGCTGCTGCCAGCTCTGGCAAAATTCCTGCTACACACCAGAGCTCAGCTTGGGGTGCAGAGGGGAGCAGATGCTGCAAATACATCCTCAGGGCACCTCTGTGTTGTAGCATGGGACTAATTAAAACTTCACGATGTATATTTACCTAATACGGAGTTGATTTTTTAAGTAGGACATCCTGTCTTCAGAGGATTTCACAGCATCGGGTGATAATCAAGTGAGAACAGGCTCCAAAAGTGTTAATTTAGGAACTGAGACGGCAGGGATTAAAAACAAGCCCCTGTTTTAGTCTTCTCTCGCACTCCCCTGTCTGAAATCCAAGTAATCATCCCATTTGGGAGTGGAAAGCAATGGCACCACCACCCATCAAGCACCACGCTGGCTGAGGATGCAAATGTGGGGCTGCAGTGGCTGAATTTGGGTTCTTAAACCCCCCAGGGCTCAGCTGAGGAGCTCACACTGCTTTGGGTACTCCTGGAACCTCTGGGATGTCCTGTCCCTCTGCCTGGCACCAGCACACAGGCAGGGGCTGAGTTTCTGCTCAGAGCTCACAGAGAGGAGTTTTGCAACAGGAATTTTCATAGAATCATGGAATAGTTGAGGTTGGAAGGGACCTTTAAAGTCCATTCCAACTCATTCCAACCTCCTGCCATGGGCAGGGACACTTCCACTAGACCAGGTTGCTCCACGGCCCGTACAACCTGACCTTGCACACCTCCAGGGATGCGAGAGCCACCGTCTCCCTGGGCAACCTGTGCCAGTGTTTCACCACTCTCACTGTAAAAAAGTCTTCCTTATATTTAACCTAAATCTCCCCTCTTTCAGTTTAAAGCCATTTCCCCTTCTATTGCCAACAGGCAGGCACCAGGAAACAGTGCTTGAGACGAGCCCTGCCACTGCTCCTGCCCTGCGGATACATTCTTGCTATGCTATGTGATATTTAAAAACAAGAATTCCCAGCCTCGGATGAACCCTGGGGTTTGTTTTCCCGTTGTCCCGGGAGAAGCTGCTGCCGCCTCTGCCCTCCCCGGGGACACAGAGGCGGCTTTGTGTGAGCGAGGGGCCGCAGTGACCCGGCCGTGGGCTGGGCAGCTCCTTGCTGGGCTTTGGGTTGGATCCTGATCCCTGGCAGGATCCACCTTGGTGAGCTTGTCCTTGCCCTCATCCAAGTGACTATTTTTCACTTTCCAGCCTTTGTGAGTGATTCCGTGCATGGCCGTGCCGCCGTGCCCAGCATCCCCTCCCACCTCACCTTCCTCAGCCAGACACAGACTGAGCTTGGAAAGTCCCAAAGCAGAAGCGGGATGACTCTGTGCATCCAGGCGAGAGGAGTGACCTGCTGTCGGTGGTCCCATCTCTCTGGGGTTTTATTCCCCATCCCCAAAAACACTGTTGAGGGTGGTAAGGAGTGTTGTGCAGACCTGGCAGCAGCTCCCTGCAGGCAAAGGTGCAGCATACTTGCCCCTTTAGTAGGTACTGTTGCCCCTTCACCCCTTCAGATTTTGTTGCACTGGGGAGAAAACATCTCCTCCCTGCTTCCCACCCTGTTTTAAGGTGTTTTGGGAGGGCAGAGCAATGCTGACATTGACAACGTGCACAGTGCTGACCCCCACTCCTTCCCACTGCAGGGACTGGCCACCTCCTGATCCTGATGATCCCAGGAGGAGCTCAGGGCTTTCTCCCTGCCTCGCTTCCCACCTCACCACTCCCCAGTTGCATTAATGAGAATAATTGCTGATAAATTACCCTGCTGGGTTTTTGGCCACATTCCTGCAGCAGCCCAGTGCCAGACTTGGGTAGCAAAGGAAAACCCCAGGAGGAACCCACGGAGTGCCCGAAGAGCAGAGCTGGGCTGAAGAGGATGCTTGAGGACTGAACTGCTCATCCCTGCTCCAATACTATGGAAAGATCAGTCCAGAGCTCCCAGTGCCTCTGGTGCCCAGGCTCAGTGGGATGGACAGCCAGTGCTCTCCCCTGCACTCACCAGGATGTGCCAAAAATGGGGTCCATGCCCAGAGATGATTAAAACTCCTTTATGGTTGATTCTACTCAATGTGTAAATGATTCCGTGTTTTCTCCTTAGCTGGAGCGTGCATGTGCTGGGCATGCTGGTCAGCTGCAGGAGAGACAAAACTTTCCTGCGTCTGGGAAGGATGGATTTGTCCTGTCATTGTGTAAAGAGAGAAGATTTAGAGCCTTAACACCAGCCCCATGCTGGGGTCATCCTGTTGCCATCCCTCACATCAGCTCTGCTTTTTAGGAGGTAGCTCCAAAAGTGAAATTCCTGCAGCTTCCAGACCCTCAGCAGAGAATGGGCACTTCCCTGCTCTCCCCATCCTGCCATGGGTCAGGGAGGTTCCTGGTGGGCTCCCCTTAGTCTTTCATCCTCTGGCAGCATGGGGGAACCCAATTTACTCTCAACCTCCCCCAGATTTACCACATCCAGCTCACAGGGAAGACCCACTGGTGCTCCATGACATGGGATGTACTGGAGCACGGGTGCAGCTCAGGGTATTTAGAGGAGTCCAGGCTTGCTGGGACAGACTGGGGGGTCGGGGGGGTCCCACACCCCTCCCAGATGCTGAGGATGCTCCCATGGGCTCTGCCCTCACTCCAGGGTGGCCAGGAGAGCTGGGATACTGCAGCCTCCTTCCTTCTCTGCCACCCCAACTGTTTGGCAAAAGAGATTTTTTTTTTTTTCCTCCGGCAAAACCCAAAAATAGATTGATGGGAAGCGGCTGGGGGCTGGGATGCCATTAGCATGCAAAATGGGGCTATTTATCTTCCCCGCAGCTGGTTTCTGCTCTCAGACCTGGCAGGCACTAGCAGCGGGAGGCGGGGCTGGTGCTGGAGGGGGGGCTGCGGGATGGGGACAGTCCCCAAAACAGCCCCAGCCCCTTCTCAGCCCTCTCGCTGCCGTTGTCCCTGTGGTCCGTGACCCTGAGCCTCTCCCGAGGGACAAGGACCTTTCTGTTCTCCATTATAGCTGGAGACGGTGTCAGGGTTACCTGGAGATTTTACAGGTGGCATCTGTTTAATCCTGACCCCGGATGTGGGTGGGCAAGATAAACCTGCCCAGTGCTCCGGCTGGAGAAACTGAGGCAGGAGCTCCTGGGACACCCTCAGTTTCCCTGGGAAGATGGATAAGTGCAGGGGCTCTGTCCATGCGCTCTGACCTGTGCCTCCCATCCCTGTGGGACACCTTGGTCCCTTGGCATGGCCATCCCTGCTGTCACCACACAGCAGAGTCAAGAGTGAGAGATCCTCGGAAGGAACGAGCAGAAAACCTGCTCCTGCTCCCAGAGATAACTTGTCTTGGAAATTGTTAGCAGGAGGGAAGCGGAGGGAGGAGGGAAGCAAGGCTCACACCTCGCAGTCCTGCAAGTGAGGGCTGGAAGAAACAAGGGTGAGCAGTTCTAGGCCTTCCTGGTATGATCCCGGTCCCTTTTGTCCCTTTTCCCCCCCATTTTGCCTGGGGGTTGCTCTCCGCATGGATGGTCACCGCCTGGGATGTTCCAAGTGTCCTTAGCAGCTACTCGTTTCCCAGTAATAATAAAAATAATAAATTGCCATAAATGTTAAATTCCATTATAGCATAGCTTCATCATTCCCACTCTCAGCCTCACCATTCCCATTACCTTCATCCTCACTATCTCCATCCTCATTTCCACCTTTCCCATCTTTACCATCCCCATTCCCCTGACCCTCACCAGGGCTTAGGACCTCCCCGTCGCCAGGGGGCGCGCTGCTCCTCGGCCGAGAGCGGAAGTGCCGCTCTGTCCTCGCGTGCAGCCCCGCCTGCTCCCGGCGCCGTTTCCGCCGTCGCCGTCGCTCTGCTGGTTGCCTCTCGCGGCCTTGCTCCGGTTCCTGCTCCGGTCCCGCTTCGGTCTCGCCTCGCCTCCACCTCCTCCGCCACCATGAACAAGAAGAAGAAGCCGTTCCTGGGCATGCCCGCCCCCCTGGGCTACGTGCCGGGGCTGGGCCGCGGGTGAGGCGCCGCCCCGACCTGGTCTGGGTCGCCCCCCACCCCGGTGGGACACCCCCGGGGCCGTTCGCTGCCCACCCGTCTCTGTCCCCTCGGGGCGGCCCCGCGCGGCTTGCTCAGCTTTTCAGTGTCGTCCCTTCGCGTTGGCTCTTTAGCCGGGCGGGTTTGTGTTTAGAAGCGAGCCTGGCCCCGGGGTTCCCGGGTACTTCAGAATCATTGCTGGGAAGGGATTGTACCCCTCTGTGACTGTGTGTGTGGGGGACAGAGAAATGATCAAACTGGGGGCGTTTGTGCAGGAAGTACTCAGAGGGTTTGGTGGCGGCTGGACCACCTTTGGGGTGTCCTTTGCTGGGTGTGGGTTGTGTTCGTCCCCCACTGCTTTGTTTGTGCTCTTCCCTGGGCACATCCTGCCGGCTGTGCCCCGGGAGGTGCTGCCAGGCGAATGTGGGGGTTCAGAGGAGCCCCAGTCGCCCCATTCCTGTGCCCAGACCCTCCAGCCTGTGGTGCCTTACAGCCTCAGGGTCAGCTGCTCGCTGTGTCTAATGCAGAGACAGAGTTGAGAAGGAAAGCCAGATGGGGGGTAGAGCAGTGAGCTGAGTGTTTGCAGTGTGTTTGTGGAAGAAGTTCTCCCTATAAAAGGTTGCCCAAATAAGCTGTTACTGCTCTATCCCTGGAATTGTCCAAGGCCACGTTGGATGGGAATTGGAGCAACCTTGTCTAGTAGAAGGTGTCCCTGCCCATGGCAGGAGTTTTGGAATCGGGTGAGCTTTGAGGTCCCTTCTAACTCAAACTATCCCATGATTCTGAGGACATTTTCCCCGCAGGCTTTATGAATGCTGGTCATGGGGAGCGGCTGATGCTGTTCTCCCAAAAGTATTATATTTTCCTGTCTGTTCTAAGCAATAACTGTGACAGGCTGGGATTGCAGTGAGCTAAACCTCTGGTTCATCCCTCCAGAGCCACGGGTTTCACCACCCGCTCTGACATTGGCCCTGCCCGCGATGCCAACGACCCCGTGGACGACCGTCACGCCCCGCCGGGGAAGAGAACTGTGGGGGACCAGATGAAAAAGAACCAGACGGCCGATGATGACGATGAGGACTTGAATGACACCAATTACGATGAGGTGACGAGGTTTTCAGCATGCTGTAGATAATTTTCCCCGGGTGAAAGAAGAGTCCCTGAGCTCCCTGCTCTTGCTGTTAACCGTGTTCTTGGCTGAGACTTCAGGACCAGAATTTCCTGTAGTTTAGGCAGCGCTTCCTTTTTTATTTATTTATTGACACCTCAGTATACACAATTGGCATAGTGCTCACAGATTTTTGTTGTGGCCTTGCTCCCTGGATTGTGGTTTAATTATCTGTACAGAGCCCTGAAGGTCTTGGGAAAAGATGCATAAATAAAAATTAGTTTAAATATTTTGGGGGATGTGTTTTTTTTATTCTCCACAAAGGAAATCTAAGCTTTTGTGCTTTGACAAGAGTACACTCGATGATCTTGGAGGTCTTTTTCAGCCTAAATGACTCTGTGATTCTGTGACATATATTGTCCTTATGTGGCCTGTGTAGTCTCTAGTTTTAAAATCCCCCTTTGGTTAGTTGAATGTTTTGATATTCTTTCTGTTTGCTTTCACTGGTATGAAAAGAAAAAGTGGTTAATGGAAGAAAATGGCTTTTCTATCCTGGGATCTCGTTTACTGCTTAATAGAAGTGTTTTTGAGAGAGAAGCAATTTTGAAACGAGCAATTTTGAAGCAGTTTTTCTTCAAACGGTGTGGGAGAATAAACACTCAGGGTGATAGAAAGAAGATGCTTTTATTTAGGGATGTGTTAGTCTGACGCAATGCTGTCAGAAATAGCTTGCTAATGCATTTTGGGTGCTCTGGGTGACTGTTGGCTGTAGCACGAACATAACAGGAGCTTTAAATTGCCTTTTTTCCCCTTTTTTTTCTCTCCAACTTTACAGTTCAATGGCTATGCTGGGAGCCTGTTCTCCAGTGGTCCCTATGAAAAAGATGATGAGGAAGCAGATGCTATTTATGCAGCTTTGGATAAGAGAATGGATGAACGCAGAAAGGAAAGAAGGTGGGATAAGCTACAGCACTGGCAGGGGGTATTTTCTAGTTAATTGAGGATGACAGGTATTTTTGACCGCTTGCTTCGGGAATGGATGTGGTTAAATTACTTATTGTAGTTAATTAAGAATCACTGTAGTTCATTATGATGTGGGGAGATGCTGAGTAACTGGTATTGGCACATCACAGACTGCACTGCACACTGGAAATTGTTAGTAAAGTCATGTCATGCTTGTAAGCAGCATGTGTTACTTGTTAAACTCACTACTCACTAAGAGGAGTGTAAAGACTGAAGTTCACTTGGAGGTGTCTGTTTTTACTCTATAATATTGTTTTATTTGATAAGGGATCTCTTGTCATAATATTGATAATCTAAGCTTGGAAAAAATGCCTTTTTTTATGCCTTAAGTCTGTTATGTCAACGCTTTAATCAAAGATTTGCCAAGTGCTACTTTGAGCATAACCTCAGTATTTCTTTTCCTAAGGGAACAACGAGAAAAAGAGGAAATAGAAAAATACCGTATGGAACGACCCAAAATTCAGCAGCAGTTCTCAGACTTGAAAGTAAGGAAAAAAATGTCTGAAATGTGACTTTTTTTAATAAGATGCAAGAGATGGCTGTATGTTCTTTGGTGTGTATGTGTGTTTCTTTTGCTCAGATTTGGTGTGTTGGCAAACAAGTACTTTGTTATTCTCCAGATTAGAATTACTTTCTGTTGGAAGAATAAACACTGTTCTTGTGGATACACAAAGTAGTGAAATGCCTGCAAATTTTGATACTAGGCTTTTGTTTTGTGCTTTATGGAAGGTGCTACACTTCTGTCTATGAGGGACTGATAACGTGTTGGCACTGCAGGAGTAGCTGAGCAGGATCTCCTGACTAAATCTTCTTTAAGTGAAATATTTTGTTTAAACTGTTGTCTAATGATTAGTAATAAACCACTCAATGTTCCAGACACAGGGATTAATCTGAATGAATTTAATAACAAAATTGATTTGGAATCTCAGTCTGGACTTAAACCAAATTCTAATTAAATGCATCTAATTATTTTGTACATTGGATTAGAAAAATATCTGACACTTGTGTTTCATTGATCTTGAATTATTTCAAGAAAATAAATCTCTTAAGGAGTTAGAGCAGTTAAAAGGAAATTTTTACAGCCAATACTAATTGCAACTCCTGTTTAAACAGCGGAAGTTAGCAGAGGTTACGGAGGAGGAGTGGCTCAGTATTCCAGAGGTTGGTGATGCCAGGAACAAGCGTCAGAGGAATCCTCGTTACGAGAAGCTGACTCCTGTCCCTGACAGCTTCTTTGCAAAGCATTTACAGTCAGGGGAGAATCACACTTCCGTGGACCCACGCCAGACAGTGAGTACACAGCAAACCTGGGGAAGCTGTGGCCAGACTTGGAATTAGAAATGAGTGTCGAACTGGGATTTGGGTAAAAGATACTGGACGAAAAAACTTGGTGTGGTTTGTGAGTCTGACAAAGGAATTCTCAATGTTAAACTCCTGTGCTGGCTGGAGCCTTTCAGTGCACACCTGTTGCCAGAGAAAACGTGAGGGTAGGCAGGGAGAGCCTGGTTCTTGTGTTAAAAATGGAAGAAAATGTTTCTTTTCCTGTTTTCTGAATGCAGGATGATGATAGTTTTGGTGAGCATAACCATTTCAGTTACAACAACATCTTGCAAAAATGGAACAGAAAATAAAGTTTGATTTCACCTAATGGTTTGCTCAGCCCTGGAGCAATTGTGTTAAAAATTATTTGTCTTTCAGTCAGCTGAAAATTTAAGTCATTTAACTTGTTGCTCTGTGGCCACAGTCTGCTGTGGTCACAGAGTTATGGGAGCAGCTGAGTGGCCCTAGACTGGCTCCAGGTGTCCATGGGACTTCTTTGTAGATATTCTTGTTTAATTGTGCCAGGTTTAGATGCCTGTGCTTGAATTTTTCACTTTCTTGTTTCTTATGTCACTGACTTGACTAAACTTTAGTAATGACCTATAGATTTGCAAATGCTGTATGAGAAATATTTTGTGATCTGGGGAAGCCATATCAGAAGTACCTGTGGGGGCTTGGCATCTCTGTCCTGCATCTGCTGGGGAAGTGCAAATCAGCCAGTAGCCTGAATTACTTTTGAAAACTCAGAAGTGGTTTTAGGAATTAATTTCTCACTCTTGTTTTTAGCAATTTGGTGGATTGAATACTCCATATCCAGGAGGTTTGAATACTCCATACCCAGGAGGAATGACACCAGGCTTGATGACACCTGGAACAGGTGAATTGGATATGAGGAAGATTGGCCAAGCCAGGAACACCTTGATGGATATGAGGCTAAGCCAGGTAAGGATGTGGGAAGGCAGGATCTGTCACAGGTATACCTGGTGTTGATGTTGTGCTGCTGTTTAAGTCCTGGTTTTAGAAAAGTGTTAAATTGTCTTGGGTGTTAGAAGATCCAAGAACAGCTGAGCTGTGAAATAATATTCTACTCCTCTTCCCAAATCTCACGCCCTCAACACGAATAGAATTTCCTGAGAAATAACAGTTTGTCCCTGGAATTCTTGGTCATTATGGGAGAACAGACTGCTTGTTTATGCCAGAGGTAGACTGAGGCAAACAGCACAGGTAGTGTTACCAAGGGAGGCCTCCCTTCCATCCTGTGTAGGGGGTGCAGGACAAACTGCTGAAAAATACTAATTTTATTACTTCTGTTCTTTTTCATTGATTTTTCACATCTAAATCTGGTTTATACCAAAACAAAGGCTTTTAGCTGGCAGGGCTGCAAGACCTTTTGGTGACTGCTTGTCACCAAGCTGCTTCTTGTCTGGATTTTAACATTGAAGTTGTGTATTTTAGAAGTGGAAAAAAGGCTAATAAGTAAGGCTTTGTGTTTTCCTCCTTCCTTGCATTTGGGAACAGATGAATATCTGGGATTCTTGTACAGCTGCAGTGTCTTTTCCAGTGTTCAGGGCTTGGGGCTGTGAGTGGTCATTTCAGTAGCTCTGACTTGACTTTCCCAGGTGTCGGACTCTGTGAGTGGCCAGACTGTAGTGGACCCGAAAGGATATTTGACAGACTTGAATTCCATGATTCCTACACACGGAGGAGATATCAAGTAAGTTTAAGAAGGATTAACAGATTTATCTTCTTAGCAGTGGCAGTGATCCTTCATGTAAATGGAAATCTGTCTGAGTGGGTGCTTTCAGCTGGCATTTAATTTGTAAGAGATGCCAGGTGAGTTTTTGAGGATGAATTCTTTTAACATGAGATCTGGTATAGTCTTTCAGCTGAGATATTAGCATCTGACCTGGATGCATCAATTGTGGGGATTGTTTCCATTCCATCCCTATTTCCATGCCAGAGACGTGGCAGTGTGTGGCTGCCTGCCAGCCAGGAAATAACCTGGTTAATTGTACCTGTGTGCTGCTAATTTAGGCTTGATTGACAACCTCTGAAAACCTCTTCAGCCTGAAGTTTCACATCTATTTCGTAAAGAATTGCCATTTAAGTCAGAGCAATACAAGTTGCAATACAAGTCAGTGCAAATGTTGATGCTAATTCTTGACTTACATCAGTGCTTGGGCTTATCAGCTTCTGACTGCAAGTGCCCAGCTGTAATTCCCAAAAATCTTGCTTAAGTACTTAAACGGTTATTGCTGTGATCTTGCAGTGTTAGTGTGTATTTGTGAGCTTGTTTTGGTAGAATGTAATTTGTATCTCCAGTGTGGAAAAATTTGAGGTCACAGTTGCTGTGCATCTGAGCGCGTGCTGGTTCAGGAGTATTGTTTCCCAGTGTGCTGAAAATTCTCCTTCCTGTTTTTCCTCCTCTTCTAGTGATATCAAAAAAGCCCGTTTGCTCCTGAAATCTGTCCGAGAGACCAATCCCCATCATCCACCAGCCTGGATAGCATCAGCCCGACTGGAGGAGGTCACTGGCAAACTCCAGGTGGCTCGAAACCTCATCATGAAAGGAACAGAGATGTGCCCTAAGGTCAGAATTGCTTTGTTTCCCTAATGATCCTTGCAGGATAGTAGGAAAAAGTTGTGGTTAATGAGCAGCAGAATCTCTGTTAAGCTTTATTCAGGCTCTGATACAGCTTCACGCTCTGCACTATTACAAAACACCCGCTTAGCCAGAAGCTCTGATTTTATATTCTTGTTTTGATGCGAAGGAAGATGGGTTGTGTTTCCTGACAGAGTGAAGATGTTTGGTTAGAAGCTGCTCGACTTCAGCCTGGAGATACAGCCAAGGCTGTTGTGGCCCAGGCTGTCCGGCACCTTCCGCAGTCAGTCCGGATCTATATCAGAGCAGCGGAGCTGGAGACGGATATCCGTGCCAAGAAACGTGTCCTTAGGAAAGGTGAGAGCTCCTGTGGGGTCAGGGAATGAAATCTGAGCATTGCACTGTTCGTATTGCTCTCTAAGTTGTTCCAGATGTGGCCATAAATTTAGGTGCTTTTGTTGCTTCCTTGGTGAAATTACAGTTGTTAGAGTGTGCCTTAATGGTGGAACTTGCTGCTGTTGAGTCAAAGAGCAAAGGTGTTGAAGTGTTTGTGAAACGTCCTTCAGCAGAAAGCTGCTGTTACTGAACAATTCCAAAATGATATTTCACTTATCAAAACCGATTCCAGCTTGATCACGATTAGATAAATAGATGAAAGCAATTTAAAAATTATGTTCTAAGGATAAAAAGGTGTTTTAGCTGTCACCTTTTGATACTTTTTGGAAAAGATACTGGAACTGATTGTTCCTACTTGTAGCCTGTTAGAGACCACAGTGGCTCCTGGTGGATTGGGCTGCAGGCTTTGCTTTAGTGTAGCAAGTTCTGTGTCCTTGACAAACAGCCTTTCTCTGGGGTGCTTGCCTGAAACCTTACATCTTCTGTTGCATTGTACTTGAAGGTTTTCCTCGTTCATGGAATGACTGTCTTTTCCAAACAATGATCTCTTCAACAGCAGTTTGTTGTGTTGTCTTTAACCCAGGTCTTCCTCGCAGGTTCATTGTTTGAATTCTTTGATTACTTGAAGTAGCTGGGCCTGTATCTGTAGAGATTAGTTCCTTCGTGGCTACTGAATTCTATTAGTTATATCTCCTGTCTTTAATCTAGACAGGGAAAAGGGTCTATATTTAATACATTCACTGAATCATTGTGAAGCAGTCTACAGTATTGAGCTGCTTGGCTTCAAAGGAATTAAATTGCCTCCCACCTCTTACCTCTTGGATGTAAAATTGCAGATTTCTGGTGAAATGACCTTTTACTACATGTAGATGAAAGGCACTTCAAGGTTCCTGGATTTGAAGTTGTAAGAGTTCAGTTATTAACTATTCAGTAGCTTTTAAAATTTCCATTGCTCAGCAATGAAACATGGTGTGAAGTGCTGCTTCTGTGACACCGTGGATCCTTCTCTGGAGCAGTCATAGATGTTGAACAGAAAAACACTTTTACAGGAGCAGAAATAGATCTCTGAGTCCAGCTTGGGTAGGGGAGGGTCTTGTGTGAGAGCAGTGACTTAGTCACTAAGTACTGAGCTTTGCTTCAAACACTGTATTCATGAAGAGAAAAACATCTTGCTTCAGTTTTTGTAACCACCTACTTAATCTCTGATACAAAGCTGTCAGTGGAATGGAACTGAATTTATCATTCTCTTTTCAGTTTCTGCCTGTTAATAGCTTCACAGTGCTCCTCTGCTGCCTATGGAGCATCAGTAATACGGGGCTTGGAGCTGTTTGTATATACAGCCTTAAGTGGCAGCATAACCCATTATTTCTCCTAAAATAAAAAAACCTGAGTGCCAGGTAATGTCACTGAAGTGTGACCTTTCATAACATGTTTCTCCTCTCTTTGGGCTGTGTGCATTCCTACCATCCAACAGAACCTCTGGAGTTTTTAAATCCTCAATCTGACTGGAGACCCAGCAAGCTGAGTGGTTGAAATACAGCTTGAAGTCTAAAAATCAAATTCTATATTTTTGAAAACATGTTCTGTCCCTCAGAGTGATGCATTCAGCTGTTGGAGGCTGACATTATTCACTTAAATTCTTCAGGAAAATCTCCTGCTGCTGCAGATTTGGAAACAAATGGTTAATGCCTGAACACTGCTTGTAAATCTCTGTGTTTGTGTAGAGGTGGGATGTGCTCTGCGTTGAGGCTCAGCACTGTGCCTCTGCCTTTGCAGCAATGCCTCAAGAAACAGCCTTGCCTGGAAGCCCAAAGTAGGTTTAGATGCCTTTTCCCACTCATTTTTGTATCCCTGTGATAGTGCTTGCTTTATTGAAGAGGGATGTGCTCAGTCCTCTGTTACTATGCCACATTTGTGTACAGTCACCATGGAAGCAGTGAAACTAATGCTGCAATGCAGCTGATTCCAGCAGTCTGGGGTGCACGTTGTAGTGACAAAAGGCTTAAAAACCCCTTTGGTTTCTTAGTCTCTCTTTAAGAGGTGGGCTGAGAAAGTTGTTGTTTAGAGTTTCATGCTTCAGACAGCACATGTAGGACAGGTTGCAGAGAATGCAGTTCCACCAGCAGTAGTTAACTCTTGGACAAGATTAAGGAAGCCTCAAAGGATCCTAATTAGATCAATCCATATTGGATTGCTGGAAGTGCACTTTGTACTCATGGCTTAGTGTCAGCAATACCTTTAAGTTTTTATGCATCCCTGTTTTATTTTTGCATAGCAGGACAACAGCTTATTGGCAAGTTAAGCTGGGGTCCATTAAGCTGTCAGGAGAGGTTTACAGGAAAACTCCGTTGTGAAGGGACAGTTTCATCATCTAAGGAATGGTGGTTGTGTTATTAGTTAGTGTTGAAGGTGCTCCTTTTCTATAAGGGCAGACCCAGCATGATTAGGCTGCCCAGTTTTGAAGATCCTGATCTGCTCATTTGCTGAGACTGGAGGCTTTATTCAGCCAGGTGTTCTACTGAGGAGGATGCAATTACAGCTTCTACAGCAAAAAAGCCCTTGGCTCTCCAAAACCTGTTTCCAATTAAAGTGATTGTTTTATTTTCTGATTTTAAATTCTCATTGTTGAAGCAAGAGCCTAGTATAAGTAAAGTTCCTTCCCTCTTTCAGGACGTTTCATTGTAATAGGACAAATCCCTCATTATATTTTAAAAAACCAGGTCTCATTGGTAAGCTGCTTTGTCAAGATTGACATAATCGTTTTGCCTCTCTAGCCCTTGAGCATGTTCCAAACTCGGTGCGTTTGTGGAAAGCAGCTGTGGAGCTGGAGGAACCTGAGGATGCCAGGATCATGCTGAGCCGGGCTGTGGAGTGCTGTCCAACCAGTGTTGAAGTGAGTTTTACAAAAAGTGAAATAAAGAACCCCCTACACCCCACTTCAGGCTGGCAGTAGAGCTTTGCAAGCAAACGTGCATAGTGGAGCACAGTGTTTCTCCGCACGCACAAGGTTTTCCGGCACAGCCTTCATGCCACAGTGGGAGAGATGTGATGAGTAGTGGAATGTGCTTTTTTCTCTGGAGTTAATTGTGTGGTGGTCATTACATGCCTCATTTTGCAGTGTAATTGTTAGGTTAGTCATGGCAGTGCACAGCTGTGCCTGCTGGAGGCACCGAGCCATGCTCATGTTCATGTGTGGTGTCTCGACAGTTGTGAAAACAAGCGAACGTGTAGCCCGGTGAGTCTAAAAGTTGCTCGTTTCTGAAATGCCAAACCAGAGTGTTAAATGCAGCTGTTGGTGAGGTGATGTGAACAGAAGATAGGAGTGTAGCAGCCCAGCAGATGGGGATGATATCTAGAGATGATCAGGACTGAGCTGTAAGGGCAGTAGTAGCCTGTTTCTACTCTTCTCCATTGGTATTCCACAGCCTGCTTGTAGTGTTTGAGGACAGTTGCCAACCAGTAGCAAGCAGCATGAAGCTGCTTATCTCTGTGGGCTGACACTGCCATACAGCAGCCTTGTCATCTCCTTGTTCTCATCTCAAATACATCTTTTGTTGCTCTGCAGCTGTGGCTCGCGCTGGCAAGACTGGAGACATATGAGAATGCTCGTAAAGTCCTCAACAAAGCCCGGGAGAATATTCCGACGGATCGTCACATCTGGATTACTGCTGCCAAACTGGAGGAAGCCAATGGAAACACCCAGATGGTGGAGAAAATAATTGACAGAGCCATCACGTCTCTTAGGGCTAATGGTGTGGAAATCAACAGAGAGCAGTGGATACAGGTACGTGCTCGGGCCTGAAGACCCAGGTGAACTCTTCAGGTCCTGTTTGGAAGGTTGCCTGTGGTGGTGTTGTGGGGCAGAGTGATTTTGCACCTGGCTTATCAGTGGAGGTTCCTGTGAAGATAAAAGAGATGAGACTAAAAAGCTGAGTAGGGTCAAGGTCATAAGTGATACCCTGAGGTAATGTCACATGTGTTTTGCTGAGAAATGTCTGCTTCTGTCTTGGAAGATAAGCAGCTTCAAGTTGAAGCAGCTGCTGCCTTAAGTAGGACAGAGGCTTAAAGTCTTCAGTGAAGGATTTAGGTATTTTTTGCATATGTCTCTTTTGGCTTACAAGGTATTTGTTTGCCCCACAAGTCTTTGTCAAAGGTTGTTATGAGAAATCAATACAAATACTGCATTTGCAGCACGTAGGAAATACTCTGTTAGTCCTGAAATGAACCTCTTTCCTCCTGAATATATTCTGTGTTTTGTTTGATCATAAGTCATTAAAGCAGTTTCCTACTAAAGTCACCTACTGTGGGTCAAGGCAGCAAAATCTTCTTGTCATACTGCTTAAGAGCACTGATAATGAATGAAGTATTTAATATTAAATGAATATCCTTGTTAGCATCTAAAAGAATTCTGACTTTCTTTACAGCAGTAAAACAATTAAAGGTTAATTTCAACTTCTCTTTTTAAAAAAACACCAGCACAGCCTCTGCATCATTGTCTTCTCGAGTTCCTTCTCAGTACTAGAACTGTTCCATTTCTGTTATCTGATCAGAGGGCTTTTCAACAAGTTTAAGCAAGACAGCTTGGCTTTCTGAAAGCTTTGTGTGTCAGGAAACTCCACTTTTCCATACATGCTCTGGTGAGAGTCTTTGCACCTTTGACTTAACAGTGGTTGACGGGGTACTCTTAAATTTAGTTATTGCTTAGCCCTTACTGAGACTTAATCATCTCAAAGCTGAAAGAAGGTCAATAGTTTTAATGGTACAGTTCTTCCTTGTGAAATTTTTGCATTTTTTTTATTGGCCAGGTGCCTGCTTGGGTCAGCCCAGGGTTGTGGAGCTGTAAGAAAAGACTTTTGGAGCTGGAAAGGTCACACGTTGTCACAATTACTCCTTTTCAGTGGATGCAGTTGACGTGCTCTGTTTCCTAACCAACTTGTGAATGACTGTGTGTACAAGTCTGGCACGTTCCCCGTGGGTGCAGGCTCCTACTCAGTGTCAGGATGTGTTTGAGCAATGAGATGTTTGTGCTGTGGCAGTGGCCCACAGTGTCTCTGTGTCTGCGCACGAGGAGTTGCCATTGCAGAATTTAACTTCTTGTGCTGAGCTCTCAAAATGAGCAGGGCTTGACTCTTGTTTCTAGGATGCCGAGGAATGTGATAAGGCTGGAAGTGTGGCCACGTGCCAGGCAATCATGCGAGCTGTGATCGGGATCGGGATTGAGGAAGAAGATCGGAAGCACACGTGGATGGAAGATGCAGACAGTGTATGTCCAGCTGTGATCCTGGTTTTTGTTGGTTTTGTTTGCTTCATTGTGGGTCTGTGTTTTTTAATTAAGGGAAATTGACCTGGTACCTGGGAAATGGCTCTGTCAGTGGAAGTGGATGTGATTCCCACACCACCTGCCTGCCTTTGCCCTGTCTGTGCCTCAGGAGGTTATTTGATTATAGAACTTTGTTCAGATTTGAATTTTTACTAAACAAAAAGTTAACATTGGGATAAATTGTCTCCCGCTTCAGTGTGGATTTTTTTTTTTGTCAGTGTGAGACATTAACAGAGATTGAGTTCTGGGTAAAGGAGCTGGGAGTTGAGTTTCAAGGCATAACCATTGTAGCTCAAGAGTTAATGTAATACTGGACAAGGGAGTGGGTAAAAGTTTTACCAGGCTTTCTTTGCTTTAGGGGAATAGTTTGAACATGTGCTAAGAACAAAATCATATTTCAGCATGAGAAATGTCCAACTTCACTGGCCTTGAACTGGGCTCAGAGCAGTGGGGGGCACATGCTGTGGTGCTTAGGGTTTTGCCTGTGAAATAACAAAATGAAGTGCAAACATGAGAGCCTTTCCAATGCCTTACTAATGTTTCAAGTTGGCCTGTGTGTGTCAGTCCCACTGAAAGGCCAGGGATACTTGTGCTCTGTAGAGGGATGCTTGGATATTCCTCCCCTGCTTCCTTTTAAAAAGCTGATTGTAGATGTTCTGTTCTGTATTAATGCCTCAATTCACGGATTACACCGAGTTACTGAGTTCTGTGTTGAATTGTGCATGTGTAATTCCTTCTTGCTCTCGATTCCAGTGCTCCCCTAAGCTGACTTAGTTCTGATCTGTTTTCCCTTAGTGTGTTGCTCATAATGCTCTGGAGTGTGCCCGAGCAATTTATGCCTATGCCTTGCAAGTCTTCCCGAGCAAGAAGAGTGTGTGGCTGCGAGCAGCCTACTTTGAGAAGAACCATGGAACCAGGTAAGTGTGCTGCATGATCCCTGCATGGCATGGTTCATCCTTGGGAAGGAAGGAAAACCCCAGGATGATCCCTGGTGTGGTGCATGTGCAGGGTTAGTGCAGGTGGTCGAAACTCGCTGATGTTTCTTGCAGGTCTGACCTTCTTTGTTATTTGTTGTGCTCAGAACATCCTTAAGTTTTATGAAGTCATAAAATGGTTTTTGGCAATAGGGACTACTTGATAAAAATAGCTGTAAATAGACAAGGTAGGAACAATTGTCTTTGAGAAGGCATTTCTAGAAAAATATGAGGATACAAATCACCTAAGATGTGTTTTATTTAGTTTTCATAGATAAACTACTTCATAGCTGAAGTTTTCAAGCATCTCTGGTATTTTCTGATTAAACACTGTGAATGTGTATCACATCCTGAATTAGGATTGGTGTTATACTGTCACAGCTCAGGCTCTTTTTAAAGTTTATTCATAAAGCTTTACACGTCAGAAGTTTCTGCCCAAAGTTTAGAATAAAGCAAACAATCTCTGCAGTAGGCCGTTTATACATGTGGATTCATCCTTATTAAAGCCAACAAAGCTATGTAGTGGAAGTGACTGCAGATGCTGAGTTCTGCCTCATTCAAACCTTTTTTTTAATTGGGAATAGGTATACCTTTGCTTTTGATGTTGTTTTCCCATGTTTCCCAGTGGTGGCTGGCTTTTAAGCCCCATGTTGTATCTGAAAAGTATATTTTCCAAAGCAGAAAAAAGTAAATTGAATGAGATCAAACCAGCTTCATCTAATAATTCTGAAAACCTTCCTGTCTCAGCTTCTGCTAAGGTTTGTTAAGCAGAATGACTCTTTCCAAGAGAAAGGAGCTGTTTGTGTGCAGAGGCTATCAGACAAAGGTGTCTGAACAATGAGCCGTTTGTGGAGTGCTGATTTCAGAACCCTTCTGAAAAAAGACCCCACCCTTTCCTTGTTATGAAACAACTTATCAAGGTTTACAGTGTTGGACTTTGCAACAATATTTATAACACTGAGTGATAGTGAAAATGGTGAGCTAGAGCTTGCCTTTGGCAGTACCTTGAGGGTTTGTAACTTGCTCTTTCTTGTCTTCAGAGAATCCTTGGAGGCTCTTTTGCAGAGAGCTGTTGCTCACTGTCCCAAAGCAGAAGTGCTGTGGCTCATGGGAGCCAAATCCAAGTGGCTGGCAGGAGATGTGCCAGCAGCAAGAAGCATCTTGGCCTTGGCTTTCCAGGTGGGTCTGTTACACATGTCAGAGGGTGTTAAGTGTGACAGGTAGAGAATACAGAGTAGGCTTTTTCTGTCAACATCTGATTCCTGCTGCCTTTCAAAGTGATGGAGATTTCCGCTGTTCTTTGCTTTGTGTGGCAAAATGTTCTCCTGTAAAAAAGCAGCAAACTGGAAGCAAGACTGTGCTGCTACTCATTTACTGGTACTAGACCAGGTTCTGAGTTGGGACAGTTTGTCCAGAGAGGTTGTGGCTGCCCCATCCCTCGAAGTGTTGAAGGCCAAGTTGCATGGGGCTTTGAGCAATCTGGTTGAGTGAGTGGCATCCCTACTTATGGAAGGGGAATTGGGATAAGGTGATCTTTAAGGTCCCTTCCAACCCAAACCAGTCTGTCATTCTATGAGTTTGCAAACCATCAGTTTTAACATGGCTCCCACCAACCCCAGTCATGGATCAGAATCCCATTGTCCTGGGTCACCTCAGGGAAAGGGTTGTGGTCTGCCCTGATGAGGTCACTGCAGTACTTATGTCTTGGACCAAACCCATTAATGAAGGGAATTGCCTGCTGGATGCTGTAGCAAAGAGCAGAGCAATTCTAACACTGGGAATGAGGCTTAAAAGCTAAGTGACAGAAAAAGACAGGTCCTGAAACATAAGGTAAAAGATACTTCCTTAATCTGTTCTTGGTGCTCTTTGTTACTATCCTGAAAAGTTCTTGACATGGTTGTCACTGAAACAACTTTTATTGGAAGAGTTTTTACAGACCTCAGTGGGGAATTCAAGCTGCAATTTTTTTGCTCGGGGGTAGCAAAATGAGGGTCTCATTGTGGCAGACCCTGTGATGTTTTCAGTATTTAAACTGGAAGTTTGGAAGATCAAGCATTACTGCTTTTCAACAATTGAGAAGCATCCAACTTCTAAACTGGCATATATCTTTGTGTTGCCCATCTGTTTTGGAGGATTTCTATAAACTTCAAAGGTCAAAGAAGATTGGGAGGAGCTTGAACTGAAAAAAAATCCTACTGTGGATTGACAAAGCTCTGATTTCAATTTTAATCTGGATCAAACGAAGGATTAAATCTGCTGTTGATTCACTGTATGCATTTGTCTGTCATTTTGTGTTCTTGCAGGCCAACCCCAACAGCGAGGAGATCTGGCTGGCTGCCGTGAAGCTCGAGTCTGAGAACAATGAATATGAAAGAGCAAGGAGGCTGCTGGCAAAGGCTCGCAGCAGTGCCCCCACAGCAAGGGTAGGGATGTGTGGAGGGTGGAGAGGCTCAGGCCTCTTGGCCACAGGGGATTTGGGACGGAAGGAGGAGTTCCTTCAGTTCTGTGGCCTTAGGGATTGACCATATGGCTCCCTGCCATCGCCTTTTGGGCCATGTGGCCGCTTTGCCGAGCACTTCTCCAGCGAATTGCGACACAAAGTCATGGCATGATGGGAAAAAAAGGCTCGGATCAAGTGAAGGGTTTCAATTTGTTTTTTACACAAATGGCAAAAGTCAGGAAATTCCCAGTTTACAGCTGTTTGTATAATGTTTGTGTTGCATAAAAGTACATCTTGGAAAAAAGAGAAAATACTTTCACAGAAAACTCATTTATGCTTGTACTAAAGACAGCTCTGGGGTGGTTTGGTGTTTAAAGTTACACTCCTGTGTTTATCTCCAGTTACCTCTGGTATGATAAACTGTGTTCATTTTCAGCTCTTGATACAAAAGCATTGTAACTTGTTCAAGTAAACTAAAAATTAGTTTGATCCCTGTCCTCTGTTCCTCCCCCTCAGTTGTTGTTTCATCTCAGATCTTTTAAACCGTCCTCTTCCTCTCTGAGCCAAGGAACTTCTGCAGCTGGGGCTGAAGCTCTGCTCTCAGACTTGATGCCTCTCTTGTGAGGTCATGGTGGGGGGAGTTTGAAAACGGGGAGGATGGGGATCAAAGAGCAGTGAGAGAGCCTTTGGTCTATAATGTATTTCCCATGGCTGTGACTTCCCTGTGTAGCCAAAAGGAAGGATTTGGGGGGCAGTAAAATACATGCACCAGTTTGTCATTAGCAGGACAACAGTTACAGCCTGAAGACATAAGTAAGAAAAGGTGGTCTTGGTAGCTTGGATCTGAGGAGATCAGATTGTGCTGATGAAGGAGGCTCTGGTTTGTTAACTGGTTGTGCTGTTAAAGCGGTGCTCTTTGTACAAATATTCTTCCAACCCAAGCCATTCCATGATTCTGTAATGATGCAAATGCCAACTCTCTGCTAGTAGGTGAGACACAGGCTGGTCACACTGTTCTAACTCCTTTAATATTTGTGTTTACCTTTCTCGTTGTTACCTGTTCCTGCTATTATTTAACCCTGATATTTTAATTTTTATTTTACTTCAAACTGTAGGTAATCAATAACATTCTAAGGAATGTTTGAAAGTGGGAACCTGCTGCTTTGGCAGACTAATGGTTTTTCAATGGCTGCTGGTGGTAAACAGCTCTGATTTGTTCCCAGGTCTTCATGAAGTCTGTGAAGTTGGAATGGGTGCTTGGGAACATTGCTGCTGCTCAGGAGCTCTGTGAGGAAGCCCTGAAGCACTATGAGGACTTCCCCAAACTGTGGATGATGAAAGGACAAATTGAGGAACAAAAAGAGCTGGTAGAGAAGGCACGAGAGGCTTATAACCAAGGGGTAAGATGGATGTTACTGCGGGTTTCCTTTGTGCTTCTGGCACTGAGAGATGTCTGTCTTTGAACCCAAATGGAGAGCCAAAGACAGGATTTCTCTCTGTCATTGGTTAAAACAGTAAAAGAAAAAAAAATTAGGCACTTGAAATAAACAGAATTTCTCTTACCCATTATCCACATGCAAAATTGACTTGAGAGAGTTCTCTGAATGACTGACTGCTCACAGGCAGGAAATAAGACCATTCTCTAAGACTTGTAAAGACTAAAACCAGAACTCTTAAAAGAAAATCTTCCTTAGCAACTCTTAGATACACACTGTGAAAGGAGGTGGCCGACAGAGCACTCATCTCTCTTTTAAATGGTAATTGGTGTCCTTGGGTATGAATGCTCAAAGTCGACACAAGTTCCTGCCAGTGTCGTATCCTGATGACTCCCTGCACACTCTGCTGTGCTCTCGGGATGTGTGAGAGCCCTCCATCTCCAGAAGGAGCACAAATTGTAACTGTGTTAAGGGAGGTGTGTACTTCTGCTACTGGGATAGCTCTGTCATACCTGATGTACCTGACTATTTTGGATATAGAAGAAACTTGACTCCTGTGCTGTAAGACTAACTGGAGAAATCTGAGTGGAATAATCAACTTGGTCTCTCTTCTAAACTCTTCAGAAGGATGTAGGGAAGGAAGTTCTTTTCTATAGGAGTTACAAGATTTTTTTTTTTTTTAAACAGTTGAAGAAGTGCCCCCATTCCATACCTCTGTGGCTTTTGCTGTCCAGGCTGGAGGAGAAGGTTGGGCAGTTGACTAGAGCAAGAGCCATCCTGGAAAAGTCTCGCCTGAAGAATCCAAAGAATCCAGATCTCTGGTGAGTTGGGTGGAGTTGAACTGAACTTGGGCTACAAATTCAATCCATTCTTCAGGCCAGCTATTTCACATCTTCAAAGCCATTTGAACCTGGAACTTAGGACCATGCCCACCCTGGAGTTCCTTCTGGACTAACAACTTCCCTGAATAGCAGAAATGGGTTGGTAATCCTGGCTGCTGTGTAGCTACTCTAAGGATCTGGGGACTAGTTATGTCTTTACTGATAGCTGTAGTGCAGAGCATGCAGGGTGCACAGGGCTTTCCCTTTCTGTTACAGTCCTGTTTTCAGATTGTTTTTTATCTGAATTATTATAGAATAAAAGTCATGTTTATTTTTAGATGGAGAGGAATGGGAAGATGTCAGTCACCTACACATATTCAGAATATGGGCAGATGTTCGCAGTTTCCAGTGACCTTTGTGTGAGTCACTGTTTGTTTCTGCCTAGTGAATTTGTTGTCATAAATATCATCAGAGTCTCTTCCCTGCCAGGTTGGAGTCTGTGCGGTTGGAATACCGAGCTGGGCTGAAGAACATTGCAAACACTCTGATGGCCAAGGCACTGCAAGAGTGCCCCAATTCAGGTGAGCTGGATCTCGTTTCTACCTTAAACACAATTGTTTTGCCCAGTTAATAGAAGCACATCTTTTCCCAAGATGTCCTTTCTGGCCATGTCTCAAAATACAGTGATTTGGAGAGGTGTCAGTCATCCTTCTGCAAAGGAAATGTTGAGGGTCTTTGTGAACAATCCCAGTTGTTTGTGCTGTCTCACACCAGAGAGGTTATGGGTTGGTGTTGTTCCATTTTTCTGTAGTATCCAGTATATTTTTGGGTCTGTGGTCCACAGTTTGTCCCCTGGTTTCCTGCAAAAGCCTCTTGGATATGGGTGGGTTTTTCTCTGAAGCTGGTAAAGTCTGTCAAAGTTTAAAATTAAAGAAAGACACTTCAGTGTTTGTAGTTAGGAAGTTCAGTGGAAAAAGAATGGCACTTTCACTGTCTTCTTGGAGTATAGCTGGCCTTTGGAGATTCCCAGCTGCTGGCTTGCCTGAGCTGGTTGCACCACTGTGAGCTTAATAACTTGTGCTGGCAGCAAATTTCCATTACAGTCATGATTAGGGGATCATGTACCATAAATGTTCAGTCCTGGTTTTTGATTGTTTTAGCTCATCTAAGAAAAGGCTAAGAGGTCGTATGATGTAAGTCAGTTAGTTCTAACCAGCAGTGGAAGCATTTGCCTCATGGGATGGGAGGAGAAAGTGCCTAACACATCCCTATTTTGGGGCAGAATTGCAGGAAGACTTAATTATTTAAACATGCTGACATCTTTGGGGAGAAGATGTCACATAACTACAAATTGTAGTAATTTACTGCAGGGCAAGGCTTAGCTTGCCTTCAGGCTAGGTTTTGAAAGGTGTTTAATTGGTGGCTATTAAAGTCCCAGTGAAATAATTGGGAATTAAGTGACTTGTGACATGTCACTTAACTCATTGCAAGGTACTCTACGTGCAAGTGGTCACCAAAGCAGCACCACCCAAAATCCTGCTTTGTTTTTGTGAATGACCTAATGCTTGAGGAGTGTTTGCCACCACAGGCTGTTGTACAGATCTGCCTGTTGCTATGGAAATGGACAGCAGGATCTCTCAGTTTTTGTTTAAGAAATTGCTTCCAACTTTATCTTAAACCTCAACAAACCATAATCAAAGCCTGCAGGACTTGGCCACCTGTGGTCATGTAAACCAGAGGTTTGGGTCCATCGATTGCTGAATTGATTCCTGATGGGTTATGGCAGGCTGCACAAAGAGTAAAATTGAAATATTATGGTGTTGGTGACCCTATATGTAAAGAGAAGTAGAGGAGAGTCCCTCTCCAGTCTGTCACTGCAGTTATCAAAGCTCGTGTGTGTTCCCATGGTGCCGTTTACGGGAGAGTGCTTTGATGGAGTCCTGGCAGGTACCAGCTCTAAGGCTTTGCTTTGAAGTGATCAGGTGTGGCTGGCTGACATGAAAAACTGCAGATTTCATGCTTCCCTGAGCATATTTCCTTCCTTGCTTTTGGCAGTGACAGGAGCTAGGGATTAAACCCAGCTTTCCTGGACCTACTCTATCCTTCATCAGTGTGTGTGGAGCCAGCATCAATAAGACTGTGGTGCTCTCCAGCATCATTTAAACTGCTCCCAAACTGTACTTTGCAGCTTTTGGGACTTCTTCTGCCACTGCAGTTGCCTCTTCAGACAGGCAGACACCTTTGCCTTGGAAACAGGGCTGATTTGCCCTCCTTGTTCCAGCATTTGCAGTGTCTCATGTGAAAAGCCTGAGCTCTGGGTTAGGCAGCACTGGAGCTGCAGGGGTTGTGGTACAGAGACCTTCAGAACTGAAGGTCCAGCGTGGTGCACACAGTAGCTAAAAATTCAGAGTACTGAATGAAATATCCGTGTGGAAAGAGTGACCTGGGATGAGGTTGGGGGTGGATAACCACCAGGGTGGGGGCTGTACTGCTGCTTGTGTTGCAGAGCACTGGCCCCGTGGCAGGCTGGGGAGGGTTAACCTCAAAATAACACTAAACAGTCTTCCTACTTGCTTTTATTAAGGAATCCTGTGGTCAGAGGCAATTTTCCTTGAAGCACGACCGCAGCGAAAGACCAAGAGTGTGGATGCTCTCAAGAAGTGTGAACATGACCCACATGTCCTGCTGGCTGTGGCCAAGTGAGTTCCTGTGCTTGATGCAGTAAAAATACCCGTGTCTGTGTGTGGCTGCATCCAGGCTGGAACACTGCACTCCAGCACAGCCATGTGATTGTGGCTGCAGCAGCTCTAATGAGTCCCAAAGCAAGGAGCAGCTCTGGAGCTGTCTCCTAGTAACTGTGCAAATCTCTCCCTTGATTCCAAGCGGGGGATGTCAGCCTGCCCTCGGGCTCTTCTGGTGGGTCTGGGACTGGCACAGACAACAATACACTCACACAAGGCCCTTTGCCAGTGCTGGGTATTGGCACCCTGCAAGCTGCTTTCTTTCTGTCCCTTGAAGGGGATTTCACTGTGCTGTCAGGTGAGCTAGGCTTAATTAAGTGGTTTAGGATGTGTTTTAAGTGTTGGTGAAAATAGGGACATTTTTTTGCTGGTTATTTTTCAAGTTTTATGTGGCTGTCATTCATCTTTTTCCCTCTACCTAGATTCTCTCAGGTGTTTTTTTAAATTCTGAGCTAGATTTTCTGCTGCTTCTGAATTTCTGCCATGTCAGTATTCTTCAGTTGTGGCCCTTCCCAGAATGCAAACCACCAGCCATTCTGTAGTTTGCTTCTGTGAAATGGGAAGATAATCTACTAGGAATTGTCTTCTTGTCCAGATTGAGTTGTGAGGCTTCCAGTAATGAAAAACCTCAATTAGAATTGGCTTGTGCCATATCCTTCCTGCTCTGATGTGTGAACAGCTCTACAGCAGCTGTGATGGGAACAAACTTACTTTTCTCTCTTTGTGAATAGCAGAAGAGGTTAATACAGGAGGCATTTTGCTCAAAGTTGCCCAATTCTTTCACAACTCTATTTTAGAAGCCAAAGAAAACTGTAGGATACACTCCAGTGACTGCAACACTGGGTTCTGCCAGATCCTGACAGCTGACTTGTTCGGCCTTTGCAGCAAGTGAGAAAAATGTTAACTTTTGCTTTATGGAAACTGCTCCCAGGCCCCTTCTGGTGCAACCTCAGGCAGTTTAACAGCTAATCCCAACATAAACAGCTTCCACCTCCCATCACGACTTGCCTGTAGGTACAGAGTGTCACACATCTCTGAAAAACTTTTGTTAAATATGTTGCTGAAAATGGCCACTACTTGCAGGTGTTAAGCCTCTGCTATCATTGTTCATGCTCTTGTAAATCACTGTTTATTTAACACGGAACAATCAAGAGTATTATAGGGCTTAAAAACAATCACATAAACTGTATAATTTTATGACAGGCTAAGCTCTTTATGAGGGGTGGCTGATTTGATAAAGACCTTATAGCTCAAGTGAACTCTTTAATGCAAAGGAGTGAGACCAAGAGACTCTTGACTCAGCTGATTCATTACTGGGGAGAAATGTCAGCATTGGCCAGTGCCTGGATGAAATGGCAGCAGTGGGGCTGTGCCAGGCTGGATTTGAGTGCAGAAGCTTCCATGCTTGGTTTTCTTTGGAAAATGGGGCTGACAAGGCAGGTCTGCTACACTCCAGCAGGCTTTGTGGGTGTGAGCACATGACCACATATGCTGGCAATTACCAGCTTTTAGAAATTATTAAATTGTTAGATGCTAAAATTGACTTGAAATGTAAAGAAATTGAAGGAGTGGGAGTAGATGTAGGCATGTAATCCTGTCTCTTCCACACTAAATTTGGAACAGCAAAATTCAAGCAATTGAGTCAGCAAAGGTTGAGCTCAGTAATGCTTCCCCTCTCAGGAGAGTCTGTCTGTGCCTGGGGCTAAGAGTTTAAGTTACCCTGCCTCACTGTGGGGCAGTGAAGAAGTGTTGGATGTTCTTTGCAGTCCTCTCACTCCCTTCCCTTCCAGGGGCAGAATGGTCTGCAGATGCCTAAAAATGTTCTGTTTCCTTCTTGGGAGAGCAAGGAATTGGAATACCTGTAGAGCCCGTAGGTTGGAGTGCTTGTGGGTTGGCATCTTCCTCTAAAGGGAGACTATTTGTCAACTCCCTTGTGCTTTTCCCAACAGGCTGTTCTGGAGCGAGCGTAAAATAACCAAGGCCAGAGAGTGGTTCCACCGGACGGTGAAGATAGACTCTGACCTGGGGGATGCCTGGGCCTTCTTCTACAAATTTGAGCTCCAGCACGGCACAGAGGTGAGTGTGTGTTCCCTGGGAACAGGGAAGGCAAAGGCAGTTCCTGGCTGCTGGGGGTTGCCCAGTCCTGGGATTGCTGCAGTGCTGGGCTGAGCACACTGCTGCCTCTCCTGCCTCCCAAGGGAGGCTGGCTGTCACGCCTGGTCATGAATGAGCATGAACAGGCCTGTGTGGTGGCTTTTAAAAGGTGCTGTCATGAGCTGAGCTGTGTTTTGGGCTGCTTTTCTGTCCGCAGTCATGCTGGTTCGTGCAAAAATCTCTGAAATCAATCTTCCTCCTGTAAAATACAAGCTTGCTCAGAGGGGATTGTGCTGGAATTGTGATGCTGGGTTTCTGTAGCTGGAACTGTTTCTTCACAAGTGTCAAGCACAGGTTGCACGTGAACACAGCCAGAGTAACAGCCTGCTCTAATCTCATATGGCAGTTTTTACTGCCTGATACCACTGAAAAGATGAGGGTGTTTATCTTCTGACTTCAGAGAGACCTTTCACTTGACAGAGCTGCTGCAGGTGGTAATGCCCAGGAAGTTTCTGCTGCAGTTTCTCTGTTGTAGCCAAAACTTGCTCAGCTGCAACTCGGCACGCTTGTTCAGCCAGGCAGGAGAGTTGCTGCTTCTGAATTTTGACTTAGGCTTCCTTTAAAAATAACAGACCCAAAACCTCACCATAAGCTTTGGAAGAGTGTTTGAATCAAGGAGGGAATGGTTAAATTTTTGGCTGTGTGCTGGAACAAACCAGGACGTTTCTCTTCCCTGTAGGAACAACAAGAAGAGGTGAGGAAGCGCTGTGAGAATGCCGAACCTCGCCACGGAGAGCTCTGGTGTGATGTCTCCAAGGACATAGAGAATTGGCAGAAAAAGATTGGAGAGATTCTTGTGCTTGTGGCAGCCAAGCTTAAAAATACCTTCTAGAGTGTGCTGGCCTCAGCTGCCTCAGTGGTCTCTGTAGGACTTCCCTGCTCGTGGTACATTCGCCCTTACACCGGCATGGATTTCGGAGGACAGGAGATGGGTGGTGATGTGAAAGAGCTTTCTCCCAAAAGGAAAAGTTGCTTCCTTCTTTTCCCAGCATGGCCATCAGCTTCTAAAGCACATGGGAACATTGTAGCTGGTGTCACATAGGAGACAGGAGCAGTCTTTTGAGGCTCTGTTGGCAATTCCATGTTGATTCCTGTTCTCCCCTGCAAACACAAGCTTTAATTAGTGCTTGTATGGATTCTGACATGTGACAGTCCCTCTGTTCTTGACCCTGACGTGTGTTCCCTGCCCCCTTTAGTGTTTGGCCCATTTGATACTGGTTCCTTGTCAGCAGATCTGGGTTGTTGCTGTTGGAATACACTGAGTGTCCTTGCAGGAGATGAGTGGAATTTTGGGAGCAGCCCTGCAGCCCAGGGAAACGTCTGAGCTGGCTCCTCTTCATAAGCTGGTTTAGTTTGGTCTCCTCTGCTGACAAGCTGCTGCACAGCTTGGTGGTGTTCCTCCAGCCTGAGCAGCTGGAGCATTGTGTCAAATTCAAAAGCATATTTTTAGAGAACTTTTCCCCAATTTTTTAATGTCTATAGTAAACCTTATTCTTTTTGGT
Organism: Atrichornis clamosus; assembly: GCA_013400975.1. Classification (NCBI taxonomy): domain Eukaryota; kingdom Metazoa; phylum Chordata; class Aves; order Passeriformes; family Menuridae; genus Atrichornis; species Atrichornis clamosus. The sequence continues at coordinate 2,476 of WBMZ01017482.1, read as the reverse complement.
GTCTGAGCTCATTAAGCACAGTGGTGGTTTAAAGTAACAAGGCAAAACTCAGCAATCCCTGAAAGCCCTTTTGAAGGAAGAACCTTTATTTAGAGTCATTGGGAGACTGTGCTGTTACACAACTGCAACTGCCTGTGGCTCGCAGGTTTGGGATGGCTCCCTCCAAGTGCAGATGGAAAAAAGCAAACTCATGAGAGGGAAAGCTTTGTGTTTGGGACCCTTTGTATGCTGTCTTCAATTTTCTACACTTGTGATCTGTATTATTTTTACCCCAAACCCCTGACTTTCTTGTGATCATAGAATGAGAAGCTGTGCTATCTTACTCCTGAGGATATACCAGCAGTATCCAGGTCTGTGGATGTGCATTATCCCTTGTATTTAGTTGGAGGAGAAACTCCTTTATTATTTGTTGGAGAATATGTATAAAATACAGCTTGTTTTTTTTGTTTCCTTCTGTTCTCTTTGAGCGTGGTCTTGCCCTTTGACTCTGACTGGGAAGAGTGGGTCTGATAGCAGAAACCTTTGGACTTATCAGGCTCCCACCACTCTGGGAAGGTGCCTGCCAGTGGTGGCTGCACCAAGCTGGGCTACAGCCTCTTGCCAAAATGGATGAGAAGCCCATCTTTTAACGCTGGAGCAAAAACGGTTAGTCTGGAAGAAAAAACCTGGTTTTCTTTGGGTTTATAATGGAAATTCCTGTGCTTTCTCTGGAACAGCTGATGAAAGGGTGTAGATCACGGATGCCCATGGAATTGTAGTTTCCCAAAGGTGAGTGAGAAGTGTTGGGAGTTGAGAGACTTGCTTAGGGGTTTCCTGCGATCTCTGGCATCCTTCAGGTGAGTGAGCTCACAGAGAGTGGAGGAGAGTTTGGGAAGGGGAATGGAAATGATGGAGGAGGAGAGGGTAGATGTGGGAAGGGAACGTGGCTGGACAAGGATTCGAGACTGAGGCAGAAACTGCAGGATAAAAACGGGTTTAAAAGTAGTTTTCAATGTGTGCTGTCCTTCAGCCCCTTGTGCTCACACAGGGGCTGTATCCTGCTTCTCTGGGCAGGGAATATGGCATTCTGATTCCTGGTGTAGTGATGTGCTGGGGAAAGCTGGGTGCCTGTGGTGCATAAATCCCTCTGCCCAGCAGTGCTGTTGTGTTGGTGGCTGCAGAGTTGGGATGGGGAAGGGTAGTGGGAATTGCAGTGATGTGGCTTTTCTTGCTGGAGAGATTCCTGACTTGTGTTAGAAGCATCTCCCTTGAACCAGATACTGTGGGTGCACCCACTGGTGCCATCCTCACTCTCCCCCTGCCCCTTGCTTAAGTGGCAGCATCATATCCTGTAAGGATTTGTAGGGAAAGGCTATCCTGCAACTGAGAAAATGCACAAGAAGGAGCAACCTGGTCTAGTGGAAGGTGTCCCTGGCTATGGCAGATGAGCTTTAAGGTCCTTTTGAACCCAAGCCACTCTGGGATTCTGTGACTTGCTTGGGAGTTGCTCCTTGTAGGTGGTAGGAGAAGGATTGGTTTCCCGGTGCTGTGCACCCAGATGTGGAAGCCCCAAGGAAGGGGATCTGTGCTGAACCCTGTGCCACCCCCTCACAGCACCAGGCTCCTTCAGCCACCTGCTCCTTGTACCTGCAGCTTCCCTTACCCTTGGGTTGCGTTCCTTAGCTTTGGGATTATTTCTTTTCAGATGAAAGGGATCATCAATCTTAGAGCCTTTAATGTTTGTAGATGTCTTGGTGGTTTTAAAAGGGATTATGGCACCCATGAATTTTAGCTATATATAGAGCTCAATAAACAAGTTATATGGATCCTGTCCTGGTGGAATGCTGCTGCGTGCTGTGGGTCCCACTTCCCAGGAAGGAACATTCTCGCCAAGCTGAGCAGAGCTGGATTATTCACCATTTGTTCTATTTCTTACTCAATCACCCGCATTCAGCTCCTCAGTCGAGTCTTGTTGCTGTTGGTTTGTTTTTTCCCCAAATCAATTGAAATTGAATCAGGGCAGTTCCTGTGTCTGGGCTGGGGGTGAGGTGCAGAACACAGAGGGGAAGGAGGACAGGGCTTTGATTGGAAGCACGGGGACACTCTTCATGTTTTGGGGGTCTCGCCCAGGACAGTCACTTTGGCCACGGGCTGGTGCGGCTGTGAGTGCACCCGCTGCCGACCGTGAATCCAGAGTGAAACGATCACCCCAACGCCAACAGAAATCGAAACTGCGGTGCTTTGCTGCACAACGTGCAGCCCCAGCCCTCCCCGGGGTCGGGATACGCGTGGGTTGGGATCCCCGGGTGGGTGCGGAGGGAGGGGTGCTGGCTCTGCAGGCCCCTCCAGGGCAGAGCGACCCTTTCCCACCCTTGCCGGCTGCCCACCGGGAGCAGAAGCCGGCCCCGCAACCCGGGCACGACCCGCTCCTCTCTGCGCTCCGGGGGGGCCGGGGCGGCCTCGCCCGCGGGGGCCGGGGCTGGGCCGGCGGCGGTGC
>WBMZ01017481.1:0-11065 GCA_013400975.1 Atrichornis clamosus | reverse complement strand
GGCCGGGCCGGGCCCGCCGTGCCGCAGAGCCCGGGGGGGCCGGGCACGGGCGCGAGGATCGGCCCGCCGAGCCTCCCGGGGCCGCCGGCTTATATAACGGGGCGGCGGCCGCGGAGCGGCGGGATGCGGCATGCGGGGCGGGATGCGGGGAAGGATGCAGGTGATGCGGGATGCGGGCAAGGATGCAGGTGATGCGGGGTGCGGGTGCAAGATGCAGGGCTGAGCGGCGCGCCCCCCGACTACCCACCCGCGGGTCTGGGGAGGGGGGACACGCCGACGTGCAGGGGATGGCAGGAGAGGGGCTGTTGCCCTCGGACCGTGTTTTGCACCCGCCCTCCAGTCTCTCCGTGCCTGGCCATCCCCTGCGGGGGGCTCCGCAGAGCGGGGCTGTGGGCAGGGAGAGGAGGGGACCTGCACCCACCGCCACCCCCTGCCTGCACCCGGGAGACTCCGTGCACCTTTCTGCTGTGGGGAGCTCCCGATACCTGCCGGGCTCTTCCCATCCCTCCCCATCACTGGCTCCATCCTCCACCCTGCTCTCCACGGCTAAGTCCAACCACTCGTGGAGCATTCCTGCTGCACCATCCCAAATCCCCTGGGATTCAACCCCTCTCCCCTCCGCGCTGTCCCTGTGAGGTGCCTCCTAAGCCCCACACTCCAGCCCCCGTCCCTGCCGTGCCCCCAGCGCCGTGGCTGCAGCACAGGGGCAGGTGGCTGCCGTGATCCAGGCCTGGCAGCACGCGGTGGCACTGCCGCCCGCATGGCACGAGCGTGACCGGGCAGCCACTGCCCGAGGCTGGCAGCGCAGTGAGTCAGAGCGGCGAAGCAGGGCTGGCACCACCGCTCAGAACAGGGCTCATGGCTCAGGGCTTCTCCGTGAAACCAGCCGGGCTCGGCGGCGGTGGCAGCTGCTGGCCAGGGCTGGTGACGGAACCAGAGCGATTCGAGTCAAGCTGAGGTGATGGGTTTGGCAAACAGAGGGTGAGGAGGGATGGGCTGGGCTCAGGGTGCAGAGAAGTGTCCTCCCTGCCAAACCTGCCCTCGTGCCCCTGAGGCTGCGGGACCCCAAGGGTTGCCAGGACAGGCTCCAGTGTGGAAACAAAGGAGCTCAGTGCCCATACAGCAGCACTGCTCCTGGTGTCTGACCCTCACCGTCCTGGGGAAACCGGAGACAGCTCAGCTGAGACAAATTGGCACAGAAAAATGTCTCAAAGTCTCCCTTGGCTGTGGGCCGAGTGTTTGTTTCTTCAATTGCCTCGCGTGATGACATTAGTATTGAAATGACCCCAAGCAGACAGAGCTCTGAACACCTCTCAGCGCTGAAGGATGATTGTGTTTCACACCTTGGCTCTTCCCTGGGTTTCTGCAGAGGCTGCTGCCAGGCGCAGCCCACCAGGCCCGTGTCAGGAGCCAAGGGGAGCTGTGTTGAGTTCCCCAGTGTAGTTTACACACTGGAGATAAGAGATCCCAACAGAGGTCCAGTACTGTGGAAAAACCCTCTGGGGAAGAGGCGGTGATCACTGTCAGCGTGGCACGTCTCCATTCCTACCACTGGGCACCAACATGCCCCCATGACCCGGAGCTCGAGAGGTCTGGTGTGGCAGGTGGGCACGGTCACTGCAGCCCAGGCTGTTTCTCTCCCACCGGCGCTGAGCCCAAGCCCTCGGGCATCACACACTGCCCCAACAGCCAGGACTGGACCCTGAGGACCTTCCCAGTGGCCATAGGATCTCTACTCTCACCCACAGACTCTGTGTGTTCCTGGCCAGGCCTTCCCGTTTGTTCTTATGCCAGCATCATCCTCGAGTTTAAATGATCCTTCTCCCTCCCTGGTGTTTATTCGCCGGGTGTATTTATAGAGAGCAATCAGGCCTGCTCAGCCAGGGTAAACAAGCTGCGCTCCTGTGGGCTGCTCTCGCGTGAGCGCTCGCTGCTCACTCGTCCCAGGAGCTTTCCCCTCTGCCTCTGCGGGTCCCACTGAGCCTTCCTGGCTGCAGAGACCCAGACCACCTGCCTTGTCCAGCTGTGGGCTTCCCAGGTTGTGCCTCCAGGCTCACTAGGTCACCCAGTGCCTTGCCAGGAGTCACTGTCACCTTTACCGTGCTGTTCTGCACCACAGGCCCCTGGTCCTCCTGTACACAGCCAGGCCAGCAGGTCCATCCCTCCCTAACTGGTGTCACCAGCCCCTGCTGTGACACTCACCAGAGGCTCAGAAACATTGCTTATCTCTGTCAAATCCCAGAGCCCCCCAATGCCATGTCCCAGACCTGCCCTGACCTGAGGCAAAAAGAATTGTGCAAGAGGCATTGAGATGTTGGAGGCTGAGGATCTGATTCTTGAAGGCAAGGCAGGTCAGCTCAGGTACAGGACCCCAACTGGGGAATGCTTCTGGGGGCTGCCTGGTGCAGTGTGGCACCCCCTTTGCACTCCTGCGTGAGAGCCAGGACAGTGCACTGCCAGCACAGACTTTCCCCAAGCATTGTCACTCTGACCCTTCCTTACCCAGTGCCCAGACACAAAACTGGTGCCAGACCCAAGGCAGGTGCCAGGAACATCTGCCTTAGGCAGGGGAAGCACTTTGAGACCTGCCCAGAGTTTCTCAGCCCATGCACCTGGCTGCTCACCCTCCTCCTTCCCCAGCCCACCCTCCTCGCAGACGTTTGGACAAGCTCAGCTCTTCATGCAGGGTGCTGAGAGCTTTGAGGTGCCAAAGTAGAAGAGCTATGGACTCACTAGCCTCACTTCAAGTGTACGTTTTCCCTGAATACTGTGCCTTGTGTCCAGACCTCAGCTGGATCAAAACATCCCAGCCAGCACCTGGGGGAACTGCTCTCCCTGGAGCTGGCGGTGTTCTGGCACCGTCACCCTGCTGTGCTGTTCCCTGTCCTCTGCTTTTGGCTGTGCTTGGTGTCTGGTTGCCTGGACAGACAGGCAGACTGAGCAAGTGCAGCTGTCCAGGTGAGATGCATCCTCATACTGGCAGGCTCTGCCCTTTGCAAAGGAGGAAAAAAACCACTTTGGTCTTGCTCAAATAAAAAATATCCTGCAGGGATGGGAGCAGCACCCCCGAGGACTCTCTGCATCCTCCCGGGTACCTGAGTAGGGCAGTCCCTGCTCTTCCCACCCTCTGGGGTTTCAGCAAGTATCTGCTGATTTGCACCCCAGGCCATGGCCAGCAGAGCCAAACTGTTTCTGTCCCAGCCCAGCTGTCTCCTTGGCACGGAGCTGTCTGGAAACCAGACGCCCCCAGGCACACATTCCCGCAGCACTCTGCAGCCCGTCTTACCCTGCTCCAGAGCCTTCTCACATCCCAAAGGAGGCAGCGGTTGTCCCCAGCAAAGGTCACCTTCACGCTGCTGCTGAGCCCTCTCCAGGCTGAGCTCTTGGCACTGCATTTCCCAGGGCAGCAGTCACCATTCTGGGGTGTCCTCGGAGGTCCCACTGGGAACCCTCTGCCTCTTTCCACAGCCAACCTCCCCAAACCCTGTTCCCAGGGGCTGTCAGTGTCTCCTGCTCCCAGGGTTGGAATGAGGCATCCCTGCTCTGTAATGCTTTTAAAAATGCAGACTCCATCCATCCCAGCCCCTGCTCCTCCACAGCGTCGGTGTTTGCCTGTGTTTCCCCTGGCTCCCCTGGGTCATATATTTATCTCCAATTTGCCAAAGCCTCCCTCCTTCCCCAGGGTGGAGGAAAAGCCTTTGCTTGAAGTCAGGATGAATTTGTAACCTCCCCAGGAACCTGCTCTTCGAGTTGCAGAGCAGAAATCACACTCATGACACCCGTCACAGTGACAAGAGCCACACCACAGGGACAACCCACCCCAGAAACTGCCGGCGTGGCACCCAGCACCCTGGTAGCCAGGTCCCTGCACAGCCCCTGCCCAAGCCAGCATGCCCCAGGAGCACCCCCTGCATCTCCCCAAGCATCACAGGGGGATTTCAAGGACATCTGAGGAAGGGACGAGATCCCCAGGCAGAAGTTTCCTGAGGTCCAGCAGAAGCGGGGAGCCCAGAGCAGTGTCAGGCTTTCTCCAGCTGCTGAGCCTGAGCAAGGGCTTTTGTTTGGCGGCTTGTTTTAACTTGCCATTATGTTCTCTGAAGAAGAAATTCATCATGTGCAAGCTAAGGAAGGCAGAGTTAATGTGAAATTTTAAAACCCTTGAAGAATTGAGAGCCCTCTAAATTTTTGATGAAGGCATCCAAACTGCCGGGTGCCTGCAGAGATGGCCAGGAGTCCTCTGCGAGCAGCAGAGTGGGTGCCCCTGATCCGGGAGAGGACCAAAGACTCTGATGAGCTGCCCTCTCCTGCATCCTGTCACCCTCTGCATGCCCTGCTCGGCTCCCACCTGCAGGGAGATGGTGGCTCTTGGCAGTAGGTCGCTCCCGTCCTTGGAGGTCGGGAGTACACAGACCCATCCAGGTGGAGGAGGGGGCAGCAAGCCGTGGTGTGCTCTGCCCATCACCCATCAAGTGATTCTGCTTTGTCGGTGCCATCTGGTCCTGCAGCCCCTCCAAGGCACTCATCCTCTCGCTGTCGGTGTCTCTGCAGGCCCTGCTCTCCCTGCGATGCCCAGCCACCCCCGCGAGGTCCTTGTCCCCCTGCGTTAGGTGCCGAAGCAGCAGACACCTGGTGCTGCACACACCAAGGTAGGCAGCGCCGTGGCTCTTGGGGACCTGAGGGGCCATCTCGCTCCCCGTGCTGTGGGGGGCACAGGGCAGCCAGGGGATGGATGGGGAGGTGCAGAGGTAACGCCTGGGACTGCCTCAGTGGAGCCAGTCAGGTCACCCAAGCTGGGGAGGGGGGCCATTATGGGCACCTTGGTGACACTGTGGTGCAGGGCAGGAGGCACCTGAACCAGCTCAGGACCAGGCAGAGGCTGTGGGAGTGAGGACCAGCTCAGGCTCTGGGCAGATGCTGGGCACAGTCCCACCTGGGGACCATGGCAAGTGATGGTGACTGTGGAGCTGGCACAGGGCTGGGGCTTTTTTTTTTATTGCTTTTTTTTTTTTTTTTCCTTTTGAAAGCCCCCAGATGGGAAAGGTATGAGCCAAACCCCACTGAAAGCAGCCAAGAATGAATTTTCTGGCCCGAGCCCCAGCAGCTCTTGGAGCAGCACCGTGCCTGTCCGGCGTCACGCCACAGCGGAAACCCCGAGCACAGGCAGGCTGGGGGAGGTCTCAGCTGGGGTGGGCAGCGAGCCCCACACCCGTCCCCACTACACCCTGGTGTGGGGATCTCACCCCTCCCAACGTCCCCAGCAAGGGCAGCACAGGCTCATCCTGCTCCCACCGAGCTGCAGCTTGGCTGGAGCCCAGGCACCCAGATGTCTCCCCCCACGCTGCCACGGAGCCCCCCACCGCGCAGCCATCTGCTGCCAGCAAGGACAGGGTGTCCCTGGTGTTGTGCCCCTCATCCAGCTCTGTTGCCCTGGACATGGGGCATCTCAGCTTCCACACCTCCCCTCTCATGGGATACAATGAGCCCTTCCCCCACAGAAGGCAGATGCTCTACCAGAGCCAGGCTGGGAGTTTGGGTTGAGCATCCCTCCTCCTCACTTCCCCTCACTTCTCAGCCTTGGTGGTACAGAGGGGGGTTAAAGCACCCCAGTGTCTGTCCTCGACTCAGACACCTCAAAGAGCTTGCAGGATCTTTGCAAAACCAGCACTGTATCAGCATGAGGCTGAACCCCAAGGTAGCAGTGCCCAGAGTCTAATTTTTTAGGGTGTTTCAGCTGGAGAGGGGCCAGAGGGGGGCTACCATTGCTCTGCTGTGACCTGGATCCCCAGTCTTGAGTCAATCACGCCCTTGTCCTTCATGCCTCTTTGCTGTCAGTGAAATCAGACTTTCTGTGGGGAGCAGGTGCCCAAATCCTATCCTGACACAGAGCCAGGAGACAATCCTTGGGCATCCACACAGTCCTGACCACCTCAGTCACTGGTGCCTGGGCAGGCCCTGTCAGCATGGCGAGGATGGAAATCAGCGTGTGCACAGGCTGGGGCAGTGGGGAGGCAGCGCAGGGGCTCAAGGGGGGCTTTTTTCTGCCTGCCAGGCAGTGTCTGGTGTGCTGCGCCCAGCTCGGCTCTGCACCGGCCCCTGCAGAGCTGCGCGGGTGTGCGTGCCTGCCATAAATATTGATGGGGTGGACTCGGCACAAGAGTGCCCCGGTGCAGGCGACTGGGATGTAAACGCTGTACCTGCTGTGTGGGCAGGGCAACGCGGCAGAGGTGACAGCACCGAGGCTGAACGCGCAGTGGCTATTTTACAGGGAGGTGGGATGCAAGCTGTACGGGGCGGGGGGTTGGAAGCGGCCAGGTGAGTACGCCCAGGGGTCATAAACCTGTTTGGGGAACTGGCCAGACCTGCAGTGAGCCTAAATCTTGTGGCTGAGACTGCAGCGAGCCACCGCGGCTCCCGCAGCCCGTCCCCGCACAGCCACACCAGGATAAACAGCGAGGGGCTGCAGTGCCTCTGTTTAATAATGCATGGCACAAAGGCACTGGACACACGCTGGGAGTCGGGAGCTGCGGGCATGAGGAGTCACCACTGCAGCACTCAAGTGACAGGGTCCATCCTGGCATCCCCCTTGCACTCAGGTTCATCCCGGTGTGGCCCAGCACTCGTGGGATGGGGACTCCGTGGGGTCCTGGGTGGCCCTGGGGCTGGGGCTGGGTGAGCAGAGCTCCACATGGCAGGGCACAGAGCAATGGTGGCAAAGCCAAGGTGCTTGGTCATGCCATGGCTGACATCCTAGGCACTCTGGATTCTTCTTAGCTGGAGCCTGGAGCTGGGTCCCTGTCCCCTTGAGAGCTCTCGCTGGTAGATTCAGCCCCTCCATCACTCTCTCACACAGATATAGCTGTAGGTGGTCTTTTTGGGGAACTCTGGAGGGCTGAGCAGCACTGGGAACACCCCTCCCTCTCTGTCATCCTCCTGGGACACTGCCATGCTGGGAACAGCTGGAAGCCACAGGCTCAGTCCATTCCTCACCCCATCCCTCCATCAGCTGCTGCCGTGCCTGGGACGAGCAGGTGCGTGATGGGGCCCTGCAGGCGCCACTTCACAACGAGCTCCTGTGAATGGCCCCCCGGGGACGTCCCTCGTTGCGTGCGGTGCCTGATCCGGCCCCACCGACCATCTGCTGCGGCAGCTCCCCGCCACCCACCCACCCACTCGCTCCCTGGCCCACGCTGCGTCCTGCGGCACGGAGCTGGGCAGGGACGAGCTGGGGGTGCCCAGTGCACCCCCTGCCCCACGAGGAGAGGGCAGACAGGTGTGCCAGAGTGACAGTGACAGGGCTGTGGTAGCGATGCAGACGGATGCAGATGGACCCGTGCAGTGATGCAGGAGAGAAGGAACAGCCGCAGCGTCACCCCGGAGCCCCTCTGGCTGCAGGGGGTTACAGAGAGGGCAACAGGGGCCTTGCCCAGCCAGCCAGCAAAGCCCAGGGCCAGGGAGACCCTCAGGGCTTGGGGCCAGCAGAAGTTATCCCGTAAGGGTGGTTTTGGCCCGTTTGCTCTCTCCCTCTCTGGTGAGCCCAGGGGGCCCTTCCATTCCCAGCCCCCTGCTATGGTGCTGCTCCCACAGTCAGGAGCATCACGGTGGAGCTGGGGTCAAGCCATGGCATGAGCCCACCTCCCTCCCCACCAGCCCCAGGGCCCACGGTGAGCTCTGGACACACAGTGAGACCCACATTCACACCCCGTGTCTGACGAGGGTGTGATAACGGGTGAGTGGGTGCTGGGGGGCTGTGACTTGCTACGTGGGCAGAGCAGTGGCTCCGGCATCCCCAGGGGCTGGATGTGGGTGGCTCTGAGCACCACAGACTCGCGCTGAACACAGCATAAGGAAGTGACCCCGGGTCCCCCTCTGTCCCTGAGCAGTCTGTGCTCAGACACTGAGCTGGAGGGTCCGTCTCCAGACTGATGCTCCAGCTCGGCTGGTGCCTGTCCCTGTCCCTGCCCCCGCCGGGTGCCAGCCCCAAGGGGCCGGAGCTGCTCTTTAGAGGCTGCAGCTGCTGCATGTTTTGTGCTGCCTCTTCCTCTTCTCCCCGCTGCTGTTTTTGTTTTGTTTAAGAGGCTGGGTTACGAATTTTAAACAGGCTCCTGAAAAACCCAATTACCTCCAGAAGACAACCTGATAAAAGCTGCCTAAGTGGCACTGTGGAAATCGCCTTGTGCAGCAGCTGAGGGAAAACCAACATAACAAAGCCTTTGGAAATGGAGTTAACCACTTTTAATCCCTTGGTGCAATGAGAAGGACCAATAATTATTTTCTGCAAAGATGTTGGGGGGTGGATAAGTGAAATAACTGCCCTGTGCTAATGGGTGGCAGCGGGCTGGGCTGGCAGTGCTGCAGGGATGGGTGCAGGTATTCAGGCACCCACTTCCCTCTGCCTGGGAGCTTTGCAAGGGCCCACAGAGGCTGTGACCTTGCAGGTCCCCCTCTGGCTATCGGGGGACAATGGGGGCGATGCCAGCAGGCAGGTGCCACTCAGGCATTGCCGGCAGCAGATGTTGTGGCCGATGTACTGGCACCAGCCAGCCCCATGCCCTTTCCCTGGGTGCCAACTTGGAGTGGAGCACGGCACTGCCAGGGCCCTGGCACCTGTGCTAACTCCATGGAGGCGACTTGCAGGGTTGGCAGTGCTGAGAACTTCCTCCTCCATTTGGCCACGGTGCTGTTACCCCAGTTCCTCAAATCCCTCCCCACCCCTTCCCTTCCTGCCGCCCCCAGAAGCTCCAGGCAGCCAGCAGGTGACACTGCCCAGGATGATGCCAAGGAACAGCTGGGTCCAAGGCGTGCCTGTGCCGGGCACAAGCACTGAGACCACCCCCAAACACCAGCCAGAGCTAGCTCAGCTCTAGGACTGTGGGGGTCCCCTGAACCCATCCCTGTCCCAGGAGCGGGGGTGTGCAGGGCAGGAGGACGGAGGCAATGCCCAGGGCTGGTGACAAGCCCTCGGCTGCTCTTCCCATGGGAGCCTGGCCAGCAGGGCAGAGTTGGGTGCCCGCCAGCCCGGCGGCTGCGGTTGCGCTGCCGGCACCGGCAGCTGGAGTGCCGGGGCGGGTTGGCCTCAGCTCACATGAGCCTCGTGCTTCCCGCGGCAGCAGGGACGGGGGCTGCTGCGCCCACCTCGCCATGGCCACCCCGCACCCTGCGTGGGGACAGCGCTTGGGGACAACCCTCCAGGCCACTGACTCCCAAAAAAGGGCAAGCACCACTTAGCACTGGGCACTGGCACAAGGGATGTCCCTGCCAGTTTGGCCACAGCTCATACTGGGAGCAGTCCCCGGGCACACTGGGAGCTACTGGAGGAGGATGTGCTTAATGAGCCGAGGCATCTCCAAAGATTGAGACTCAAGGACCCATCCCAGGAACAAAAGGAGGCGTTTGTCAGGCGCTGAGAGACGGGCTCGTTAATTCCTCCTGGCTGTCACACTTATCTGTAATGAATTTGTGCTCCGCTGTATTATTTTTAATACAATAGGAGCGGTGCCGCCCGCCCACCGCCCGGCTGCCGGGAGCGCTGACGTCAACGCCCGGAGCAGGGCTGCCGCAGGACGGACGGACGGACAGACGGACGGGCCAAGCACAGGCCTGTATTGCCGCCCACATGCCTGTCCCACCAGCTGCCGGCAAGCAGAGCGGGGCTGGCCACGAGGGCAGGAGGCATTTTTACCTTGGAGGTGGAAAAAGGAGTTGTTGGTCCATGCCAGACTGAGGACTCGGGACCGGTTATGCCAGGGGGTATTTCTGGGAGCAGTGAGAGCGGGTGAACAAGAGGGCCAAGTCCCTGATGTGTTGTCTCTGTGTTGGGAGTTGTCCACGGCAGCGGCCGTGCGTTGAGGCAGGAGCTGACAGCGGGTGCACACACACAGATCTGTCGGTGCATCCCTGTGGAGGTGGCACTTGCAAGCCAGTGTTGGCCCCCCAGCTGTGAGACGGCCCCCCACTCCTGCCCCACATCCTGCATCGCCCCCAACCTTTCCACAACAGCCCGGGCAGTGCCTAGCACCACCAGCAGCATCTCCACAGCCCACGCCAAGGGGCTGGTGGGGGCAGCTGCAGCCTGTCTCTGCTCCCTGCAGCTTCCCACGTTTAGGGGCGGGGGTCCCTGAAAGGACCCCACACCCAGACTCTCTCCAGCACTCTTCTGAGCCCCTGCAGGCTGCTGCTCCAGAGCCATTAAACACCAGCTATCCCAAAGCCTGGCTCCAAGCACCACTAATCTGATTTGCACAGGGCTCCTCTTGTCTCTGAAAATCCTGGGCTGGATTAATTAGGAGGCACCGGCTGCCCCTTTGCGGGGCACACACCGTCCCTCTGCATCAAGACAAGGGTGGGAGACTCGGAGAGTCCTGTGCCACGGTGCAGGGGAGGAGCACAGGAGGGGCTGCAGGAGCCCATCTCCCTTTGGGCAGGTGCAGCGTGGCCAGACAGGGTGTGCCCCATTTCCTGTCCGGGAACCCTGTGCTTAAGGGGGTCCTGAGCTCTGTGTGAATATGATTATCCTCGATGCCTCCACAAAGCCCCTCTGGCATCCACTCCCTGAGCACCCCACACCCACCCTGGGAACCTCGTGTGGGGAACAGCACCAAAAATTCAAAGCTGGGGCCCCCGAGCGGCAGCTGTTGGCAGAGTGGGGAGCGAGGGTGACATGATTTATCAGGGACTTTAATTAAACTCCCGCAGCCGCCCTGCACCGCTGCAGAGGGGGCCGAGGTGCTGGGGGTCGGGGCGCCAGGTGAGGGAGCCGGGGTGTGCGGGACTGGGGGCACCTCCGGCTGATTAATGCCTCGTTTCCCCCGTTAATTGTCGCGGCGTGAATCATTAATCCCGCGCAGGAGGTGCTTGCCCCGTCCCTCCGCTGCGGGAGCGCGGGGTGGTGGCCGGGGGGGGGCCCGTCCGCAACCTGGCGAGCGGTGCGGGGCTCCCCGGGACGCTTCCCCGGGGGTCGTGCGGCGTTTCCCGGGGAGGGTCCCGCATCCCGCCGCCCCCGCGGGGGGCCGGGCCGCGCGGTGGCGAGGGGTGTCGCTCCGGGCGGGCCCACGCGTGCCGCCGGGGG
>WBMZ01017480.1:0-65933 GCA_013400975.1 Atrichornis clamosus | reverse complement strand
GGGCCGGGCCGGCGGCCGCGGGGGGAGCAGGAGGAGGAGGCAGCGAGTGCCCGGATCGGCCGCAGCCGCCGCCGCCGCCCCGCGCAATCCGCCGCCATCCGCCGCGCCTCGCGCCCATCGGCCCTCGGCACCCGGCTCCGCAGGCACGCCCGGCTCCCCGCCACCACCACAGGTGGGTATCGGGGGCCGACGGCGGCGGCGGCCGCGGATATTCGGGGCGGTGAGTGGGGCCGGGGGGGAGGAGGAAGGGGAGGGAGAGGGAAGGTGGGACGAGGCAGCGCTAAAATGGAGCCGGAGCCAGCGGCTGCGGCACCCCGCGGCCTCCCGGCTCGGGCGGGTCCTCTGGGCGGGCTGCAGAGGGATTTCCCCCCGCTTTCGCGCTGCTGTAGCCGCCGGTGTTTATGGTGCGAACCGCCCCCTTTCCCCCTGCGAGGACGGGGCCGCCGCGGGGCCTGGCCGGGCCCATCCCCGGTGGGGCTGGCGGGGCCGCCCGGGCTCGGGGCCCCTTGTCGGGCTCCAGGCCCCCGGGCCGGGCCGCCCCCGCCCCGCTCCGCTCCGCTCCCTGGCGGGTGCAGCTGGGGCTGGGGGCTCCCCGCCGCAAAGACAGGTTGTTTTTCTTCGTCGTCTGGAGTGTGACACAAAGATATTTTTGTCGCGCCGTGTGTGTCTCAGCAAAACAAGGAGGGGGGGGATGGCATCCAGAAGGCTCGGCCGGTTTGTTATTGTGCGGGAGCTACAAAAGGGCTGCGAGGCCGAAATGCGGCTGGGGCGGGAGGAGCGAGGATGGAGTTTGTGCGCTGGGTGAGCTCGTTCGGTAGGTTTGGAAAGATGTTTTAGGTTTGGGTGGTTTTAATGTTTTGTTCAGGAAGGAGTTTTTCATCTCTGTGTGGGAGCAGCTGTGCTGTAACCTGGGGAAACCCTAATGCGGGTCCTGGGACACGTGCTGAGCGTCTTCTTAGGGGGGTGGTTTTAGTCGTGTTGGTTGTGAATTCGGAGGGTTTTCTCTTAAAAAAAAACCAAACCCTGATCCCCAAAGTCAAAGCTGCCGAAAGGGGTTTGAATGAGCTCGGAATTGTGGGGTTTGTTAGGAAAGTTGTTTTGTTTCTGTCCTCTGAGCGTGCAGAGGGTGAGGTACACATTGAGTATCAACTCATCAGATGTTTGTATATTGATGTTACTGGTGCTTGGGGTGATAAGGTACAATAAACAGAAATGTTTAGGACTTTAACAATTATGTTTCTTTCTAGGAACAGGTATAAAGTGTAAGCACATTGTAATGTCTACACCGTCTGCTAAAGGGAGGGGCATCCCACCCCTTCCAGAACTGAATCCAGGTTTATAGTGGAAGTTTTGGTTTTGTTAAGCCTTGTCTTGCCAGGTGCACCTGAGGCCTCCACTGGAATGGGCCCTTCCATGATGTATAAATAGCTGGTCCCTGTCTTGGAGAGCCCAAGTTTGGAGAATCAGCTCCTGATGAGTAGGATTCTCAGGTATAAACTGGCCAGGATGATGCTTTTGGACCTGCCTTTTCCATGTTCAGTTGTCGCTGGGGTTTCACTACCCCAGTGTCCCAAAAACTAGTGCTCTGAGCCAGGGACTGGGGAGTAAAGTCACCTGGAAGAGGTAGGGAGGCCAAGACCCTATTCTGAAAGTGCAATTTAAAGAGAAGATGGAAAGTGATGTTTTCAGGCTGATTCCTGACTGAAAATATGATATAGTTACATGCATTTTTTGCTCCAAATGAAGTATTGTAAATGAGCTTGGGTTTTATCAGGAGCTCATCTGTGGTCCCTGAGTTCTTTGTGGGCTCCTCATGGGTAATGCTGTTTCTTTCAGGTATCTGGTTTAAAAAGTTCTTCATAGTAGCAGAGTATTTTGGGGTTGGAATAAACAACACCTCTCCCATTGTGGTTTTCTGGTTAAAATTTAAAAGTTGAGATTAAAAATCATACTCAGAAAAATGGCAAATACTCTTTAGAATTGCTGCTTCGTTGTTTCCTCAAGCCAGTGTGAGCACGTCTGCTGTTAGCTGTATTTTTATTTTGTGCTTAATTTGTTAAGTACCTTGAGTACAAGTTGATTCCTTTTTTTTGGTTTATAAGTCTAGTCTGCTTTTCTGCATGGCTTGAGTAAACTATCACACATTTGAGGATGCCTTCAGCAGTCTTCACTGTTAAGAAAATAAATTTTTACATGACATGATAAATACTCTTATTTAAAAAGAAATAGAAACTAAAACGTGTTTGATATAGGATAGGTTTCCAGAGTTGTCATTGTGTAGTGACTTGGTGCCTTGTTAAATTCATGGAATTTTTCTTTGGTCTTACAGTGCATTTTTTGGATGAACTCTGAGCTTTTTCTTTTCATTTTTCTGTGTGTGCATGAGAGCTTAAAAGGGCAACTCAGCCAACTGGCTGAAACTGGAAAAGTGAGTATGTAGTCCATACAGATGCTGGAAGGGAGATGCAGAGTTTAAAAGTATTTTTGTTTCAGTAAGTGAGTAATGTTCTGAAATACTTTTTATTAAAATTATTTTGCTTTATACTGGCATCTTAGTAAAGCCTTTTAATAAAGCTTTGTGTAAAGCCTAACTTCAAAGGCTAATTTATTTGAACAACCTTCTGAAGGTAGTGGTGGCATTAGAGGCTGTATTTTTCTGATGCAGCACCCTGTGGTCCCTGAGTGATGGCATAAGGCAGAGAACCCTCAGTCCCCGCGTGTGTGGCTTCCTTGTCCTGCTGGGATCACACCTGAGGTGTGACTGGGGAAAACAAGGACCCTGGTGCTGCTGGGGCTTGCCTGAGCTGTGCAGTGCAGCCTGTGAGCTGATCCATTACAGAATTACCTGCCTGTTCAAGAGTGCTGGTTGCTCAAGGCCTTCATTGCGCTTACCTGAGTAATTGAAAGTGTTTAAGGGCGAGCCAGGTTAGCTTTAAGTGCTGCTGAAAATCATAGTAAGCCTTTTTATGTGGTTTTTTTTCTTTTATGACGGTAGTCTGCAAAGAGATTTTGCTTCAGTGGCATTTCCACTTATAATTGTGTATTTTTGTGTTGGGGAAATAGAAGCAATAGGAACAGGAGAAACAGTGATACAGAATGGTAACTTTAGGGGAGGGAGAGAGAAGGTTTATTCCAAGGGCTGGACCTCTCTGGTTCCCTGTTTCTTTTTATTACATTCCTCATTTATTCTGCAACTTGGCACTGAGCTGTTGTCTCAGTGTAAGACCTTGCTCTTAAGCTGATCCTGCCTTGTAAGTGGCAAGGCATTTTGTTTTTCATGTCTCACTGACTCATTCTCATAATAGGTCGGTAATTTCACAGCTCCTTATCACTTGTTTGTCATTTGGAGCAGAAGTACAACCGTGAGTCTGTCAGGTATCAGACAATGAGGTGAGAGCACAGAGAACAGGTAAAGGCTGGGAAGCTGCAGCTCTCTCCATCGAAGAGCCTTTTCTAACTTCTGAAATGTAAGTGATTTTGTTACCAATGACTGTGCCCTCAGGGAAAACACCTTCTGAAGGGAGTTTTGCACACATCTGGGTTGATTAAAGAGTTGTTCCTTCCCACACGAGGATAACATGGGGTTAAAGCAGGAGATTGCATTATATTCAGCCTCATTGAAACACAGCTTGGGCTCATGTTCTGGTAGTAACTTGTAGTAGAATTGAGGATGTTCTCTGTGCACATGTGCTTCTTGTGCAGAAGTAACAGAGCACCCCGAGCTTATGAGCTGTTTATTTCCGAGCAAAGCTTTTCAGATGCATGTGGCTGTAAATCCTGATTATTTTTTTTTGGTCTGGGAGCATTTGGACCATAACTGAAGTGGTCTGAAGGCTCATCTGGTAGCCCTGGGTTCTGTATTTCCCTGTGGCATTGGTTGTTTGTGAAGCTGCTTGACTTGCAGTGCTGTGGGGTCTGTGGGGACAGAAGGTGTTAAAAGGTATATGTGCAGGGGGTTATTGAACTTGCAGCCAAAATACTGTGTCTGTGTTTTAGTTCTGAACTCTTAAATTTTCAGGAAAGTGTTGGTAAGCTGGGAGGGGTGAAAAGGTGAGAAGGGGTGAGCTCACTGCTACATCTTTAAGAGACTGGAGATACTAATTTGTGGACAACTGATGAAAACAGTCATACCTTGAGCGAAAGGGAGGAGGTAATGACCAGGTTTGAAATGTGTAGGTGAGCCGGGCTTAAGTGTGAAGAAATACAGGAGAAATAACCAGGAAGAAAGTGAGGACTTGCTAACAACACTCTAGGATCTGTCTGAGAGGACCACTCTGTTAGACTGTAGTATTTCACATGTGTGCCAGGCTTCAATTAGCTGTCGGGAACATCCTCAGTAGCCTTTGGATTTCAGGTGGGTAGCACTTAAGATGAGTAAACGACCTAGTATTTGTGCAGTTAGCACCCTTAGGGAAGAGATTTGGCGGAGGAATCCTTCCTGGGTAGCCACTGAGATGCAGTTGTAGTGATGGTGCTCCAAGGAGTGAATAGAGACGGATTTGAAGAGCTTGCATTGGGACTTTGCCTCCCCCAGGCACTTACTGTGTGGGAATATAGTGATTTTTTGGGAAGAATTCTGCTGCGGGGTAAGTTCTTCAGCTCTTCCTACCTGTATGTGGGCCGGGAGGCTGTACAAAAGCCTTGGGTGATCTTGTTCAGAGTTGGGAGTGGGCTGTGAAGCAGGCAGGGGAGTAGGGACATGTTCAAGAGGTGCTCCTTCATGTCTACAATAAGTATGGTTTTATCTTTTATTGAAATAACCAATTGAAGCTTCAAGAACTGTTGTTCAGAAGCGGATTCATGAGATCTTGAGTGTTATTATGGTGTTAGTATTCTGCATCTGAGCAAAGTGTTGCCTCTAACGAGGTAGTGAAAGAAGTGTATGGGGTGGTTCGTTTAGGAGGTGTTGCAGCGTTCCCCATCCCAACATGCAGGGACCTGCTCCTCCCAGAACTCCTCTGAAGCAGGACTGCTGCTGGCCTCACAGCGTCAGGCAGGCAGTGTGATTCACAGGGTGGTTTTCAACCCCAGAAAGTGGGAGATGAAGGCTCTATTTCTTGCTCTGCCACTTAGCATAGCTGCAGAGTTCTGCGGTGTCATTTTCCTATCTGGAAAACAGAAAGGATGACGCTTACACACCTTGTCAGTTATGTACTGCAAATATCTATGTAAATTAAAGCATCTGTGAAATGTTTTCACTTCCTGTCTGCCTCTGGTAGTTCAGATGTCCTGAGCATAGTCCGAGTTGCTTAGATCTCCAGAAAAGGTAAAGCTTGCTAAAGATGTTTAAAGCCCCTTTCTTCAGAGTACTGAATCACACCACGTGTAAGGTGCTTTCTTACCACTTTGTGCCTCTGTCCCATTCCCATCAGATTCCTGTTAGCATCCTTGGCATTCATTTGTGGTGCAAATGGCTCCCATGAATAGGCTTTGTGTAAGGAGAATTGCTGTGCAATGCTGCATTGCCCTAATGCTGTTCAGATTGGGGAACCTGGAGGAAGACTTCCTTGGAAGCTTCAGCCTCTGCATTGTTTATGAACGGCAGGTTTGACTGGACTTATTGCTGGACTGGTCTTATTAATGGTTTGAACCAGTTTCTTAGTCTTGATGGCTGTGGGATTTGGGAGAAATCTGATAGAGAAGGATTTATTCTGCTCTTGCCAAGGCAGCTTTGCACCCTGCGGCATGTACCTGCCAGAGGAGCTCCCAGCAGTGCCCTGGGGAGGAACAGGGCTGGAGGGATCTGCTCGGCAGGGGGGTACAGTGAGGGATTGCCATTTACTGCCTGCTGATCAACAGCATTGGGCTTTATTTCTTCATAAAGGTAACCCTCTGTGCATAACCTGAGTGGGAGCTGAGGCCCTGATGTCAGCAGACAACCTGAGAGAGTGGAGAGGTGTTACCAAAGCCCAGATGTGGTAGTTGGGCTCATTGGGCCCAAGGTAAACATCCGCATCCCCATTCCAGTGTGATCCTTCCTGAGACTGCAGGGAAAACAGAGCAGCTTACTCAACAGCTGATGGCATTTGTGTGGAAAGAGCTGTGTCTGAAAAAAAGGACTGTTAACCCGAAGGACTGATAGCTTTGCTCTGATTTCATGTCTTGGAGCTGTGACATCTCTGATTTCCTCTCTGCTTGTTGGCTATGAAATTTATGTTCACTGCTCAGAGATGGAATATGTTGCTGAGCTTGGGACCTGATGAAGGATTTGTGACATTTTTGACAGAGAAGCGTTCTCCAGCGGCCGATGTTGGCCCTGGCTGGGTAGGGCTCTCCAAGGTGAGCTGCATCTAGTGTTTTGGAGCCTTATGTTTGGATTCTGGAGCTGGCAGCACGGGTTTTTCACCTATGCTGCTCTTGCTGTCTCACCTGGTTATATGGATATCATCGCTGAGATGACTTTTAAAAGTCTGTGTAGGCAGAAGTGTTAGGACTAAGGGACTTTGACAACCTTAGCATGCAGTGGTGTTTATTTTTAGTGATGGAAGAATCTTTGTCTTCACCTGTGAGACCTAAGGTGTGGTGCAGTGCCTGAGAACAGTTTGTGCTTGTGTGGGTGCCTCCTGCCCTCGTGGGCTCCTCTGGAGCAGTACGCAGAACTGGGTCCACTTTCTGTGCCAATGGACAGTCTCTTGCACTGGAAGAGGCTGTTCTGGACATGGCAGATGCTGCTGCAGTGCATTTCCTCCTCATTTGATTCTTTGCAACTTGTTTCTTTGTGGTCAAGAGCTGCGTTTTCTCTGAGAGTCTTGGCATGCAGGTTTGGGTGGCTGGAGCAAGGACCTGAGCTCTGGGACTTGGTGTCCATGGTGTTAGTTGAGCAAACTGTTCCTGTGCCTTAGACTGATAGCACCATCCCTGTTACCCATCAGGAGATCCCTACCAGCTACTCACAGTCTGTTATTGTTGCTCAGATACCTAAATGCCCAATTTACCTTACAGTTCAGCTGAATGTTGCCAGGAGCTTTCTGAACAAGTTTTGCCAACAGAGCATTATGCCAGGTATTTCTTTGGTATTTGGATTTAAATTGGTTGCTTGTGATCAGCCTCCTTGCCAAGGTGTTGAGGGAACAGGATGTTGTATCTGTGTGTTCCCCCTGGACACTGAGATCTCAGAGGAACCTGAGCAGGACAGAGTGGAAGGCAGAATCACGTTGGAGGCTGTGGGTCATGTGTTCCAGCTCTGGCCCTTGGTTGTGGGGGAGCCAGAGCCGAAGTACAGCTCTAAGGGTAAAGATTTGCACTTGAATATGAGCCTTGTTGGGCAGGCAGCTCCTGGAGATCATGAGGTCGCTTCCCTTTCCTCTTGTATCAGAGGGGTTGGGATCTGGATCTGTTGAGGCCACAGGTAATCCTTCCTGGATTTTGACTCTGAAATCTGGAACAGTGAAGAAATAGGCTCCTTTATTTCTGTTGTGTCTTGCTCCAGAAAGTGCCTACCAGGAAATCACAATGTTCAAACCTGGAGAGGTTTATCCATAGGGGCAGCAGAGTCAATTTATGCTGGGTCGTGTCTTGTTTAACACCTTGGCCTGGAGAGGGCAAGGAGTGTAATGTTGGTAGTTGGTGCCTCGAGGTTGTTCCACCTTCCTGCTTCCCTGCAGTGTTCAGTTCCTGAATCTGAGGGTTATGGAAGCTTCCTCTTGGGTTGGAGATAAGGTTTTACCTTCCTGACAAGCTGGCACCAGTGGGTCAGTTCCTTCCCTATGGCACAATGGGTGAAACTGGTTGTTTCTCTGGAGGGCTGTTGTAGACAGACACTCCTTTCAAGGAAATAACTGCACACCTTGGGTTTTCTGTTGCTTGAAAAAGAGGGGGAGTTTCATGAGCACAGGATCTCATCAGTACTTTCTGTGGGCTGTGGACCAGCTTTCTGACTGAGTTTTTTTGCTCTGTGCCATAGTCTTGCATACTCAGGATGAACTATTTCTTTGTCTGCATCCTCAATTACTGGAGGTCAGGGCTCCTTTCCAGGGTGTGGTATTGTCTGTCCAGCCCGCACAGAAAGGACCACAGAACTCATTATGTTTTTGTGTAAATACAATTGAGCTATTCTCCAGACTCCAGTCTGCTTTATCTGTTTTACAGTAAGTTACATTCTACCCTCTCTGTCTGCCTGTGCCTGCCTGCCTTCCCAGCACTGGAAAAACTGTTTAGCACAGAGGCGAAGCTTCTATATTTTAAGGCCAAACCTGACACTGTGAAGGCCTGTTTTCTGTAGAACTGTGCAGCAATGCACTGACGATAGTTGTGATTCCCAACCTGTTGGTTTGTTTAGAAGGGGCAGCAGGTGAGCTTGATGAACACAGAACTGAGAAAATGAGGTTGGGTCATCTTACAGGACATGCCCTTTCTGTCCCCCTCTCCCTGTTGTCCTGTTTTATCTCTGTAGAGATCCACAATGCAGAGTTAATGATCAATCCACTGTCCAGAAGACTCTGCCTCTCCTCTTCATACTCCTGCTCCATGTTTCAAATCCCAGGAAGCTTGGCTTTAGAGGTCTGATGATGGGGCTCGACAACAGGCAAGTCTGGCAGACAAATTCCAGCAGTATTGCTTGGCTAACAGCATACCTCTGCAAAAAATTATGGGAGATGTGATTCTGGTCTCCCATTCCCTATTTTTACAAGGAGACAGGGTTCTTAGGCAATGCAGAGAGAAGCTGGAATTGTCCAGGGTTAGAAGAACTGATACCACCAAATACAGCTATTGAGCTAAGCCAGGAAGATTCCTCTTGTGAATCAGGAGCTTGTTGTGGGATGTCTTCTCTTCTCTGCACTGCAGACTCCTGACTTGCTTCTCCCTGTCTGGCAGGATTTGGTGCCATTTTCTGGCACCACATTTGGTGTTACATCCAGATCTTGGCAGGGCCTTTCTCAGGTGTACCAGCAAATCTTGGCATCTCCCTCTGGAAATAATGCAGTAGAATGACAGCAGGTTTTTTTGTGGCTTAGACTCTTGCTACAGCCTTTGCCTGCTGCCCAGCTCTTGTGCATTGATCCCATTGACTTTGTACTTGGATGCTGATATTCTCCTGTTGCTTCCTGCCTTACTAGTAGGCAATCTCTCCTGGGAACTGAATGCTCATCTGGTCCCTTCCCTGCTAGGCTCATGATCCGTGCCTGCCCAAACAGGGCTTCTGCAGGATATAAGTGCATCTGACAGCAAGTCCCTGGGCAGGTGATCACAGTGTCTCACCAAAGCCCTTCCAAGGGCAGCCAGTGGTGTCTTTCATCACTGAGGCAGCTGGTGAATGTTTCACAAATAGGTGGTTCTTGGTGGGACATGTTCCAGGAGAAGTAGTGGTATCTCTGTGTTGACAGATAAATGTTTAGCTATGGAACTACTGGTATTTTTGACCCATGTGTGTATTTAAAGAAAAGTGAACACCACTAATCTCCTGTAAAACTATACTATCTTTTCTAAAAGGTTTCACATTGCTGGTAGCATTGGAAACCACAATGTATTTCAGTTTAACATAACTCCAAACACTTTTCTCTTCTGAAAGTACCGTTCAGTTTTTCCAACCTGTGAGTTTCTGAACAATTTGTATAAAATTACATGTCAAAAACCTTCCTGCTAGTGGAGGAAAGCCTTTTCACTGTTAATCTCCATCCTGTTGCTTTGTTTTGTGTTGGTGACTGCTGCTGTGAAGTGAGCAAGGAGTGAAGGTCTGCAGTAGTTGTGATTGTGCTGGGTGTAGAGCTCAGTGGTGTGTGAGTAGCTGAAGTGATTCCTTCTAGTATGTGTGTTACCTTTCATAAATCTGTTTGCCCTGCTCAGCTAAGGCTGGCTGACTTCCAGGTACTCAAGCTCCATTGAAGTCTTGTGAATAAAACACCAGCAGCCCAGCCTCCTGCATACATAGATTTACAGAGAGCTTTGCAGACAATCCTGTTTGTCAGGCATCCCTCCATTTGGCTATGCTTTCAGCTCAGGGGTTTCCAGTTGTCACCAGTGCCAGTAACTCAAGGTTTTCACAGGGGTTTTTTGCAGGACAGGCTCTGTAGATCCCTCCTGTAACTCCAAGACTTGTATGCTTATATGTCTAATGTCTTTAAGACATTAAAGTGTCACTATTGTCCTCTGGACTACCCCTTTAAAAGGCAGTTACAGTCAATACCCAAACATTGGATCCAGGGCAATACGATGTGGACATGAGGATGCCTGAGCAGTGGAGCTCTCAGCCCAAGAAGTGCTTCTGGTGCAGTTATTTGTATCTTGGGATCTCTAATGGAACTGGTCATGCTGCAGTATTTTGTGATTCCTCAGACACTCAGTGTACTGCACTCTGGTGCTGTCCCTGGAAGTAACAGGAGACATTGCTAGTCCTGAGCTCCATGCTATAACTGATAGCAAACCTTCCCCCACAGACCTCGATAAACCCAGAGAGAAACCTTGCAGAAATGCTGGTGATTGATTTTTTAATGATTTCTCTGTAACAGGGGATATTGCTTTCTTCAGGGTCAGCTGTTGGGCACGGGAACCCTGAGCACAGGTCAGAGGCTCTGCCGAGGCTGTCACTTTTCAGTTGTCAGCATCAGCGTGTGCCTTCTGGTTCTAGCTCTCCTAATAATGAGCATGCAGGCTGGCACTTCAGTTCTAAATGAACACAATTTTTATCAGAAATGCCTTTGCTCTTTAAGACTAGAAGGCCTTTATGATTCCTGCCTGGATTCCCAGCTTAATGCTGTGATGGGAAGATAGTCCAGCATTGTGCCAGCCTTGGGAGGCTCTGTGGCCGCTGTGAAGTGCTGTGAGTATCCTGGGTGCTGAGTGATCCCCTTGGCTGATCACCTCTGGAGTAGCTGGGATCTGCAGCTGGCAGGAGGGATGGGAACCACGGTCCTGCCAGCCCAACACGTCTGACCTGGCTCAGCGCTGCTGCAGCCCCTTTGCACAGTGACTGAATGGAAATTGCTTCACCTCTCCATGGACTTGTTTTCCCCTTTGGAGCACACACATAATACACAAACAAAGCTGTGTTTGACGTCTTCAAAGCGTTGGAGGAGTTGAAAGTAAATTTCATTTATCTAGACAGCAGTTGTGGCTGCCCCAGAAAGTTTGACAAGGGGCTTTATCCTGACATGTCCCCAGCTCCTCTGCTGTAAAGTGGTTGTTTATTCCTCCTGCACCCTTTTAATGATATAAGATGTAATCAAGAGGCTGCTGAGACCCGGTTGCATAACTGTTGTCAGGGTTTCTCTTTGGCGGCGTTGCCCTGTGTGTTGTTTGCACGCTGACTTTCAGGAACTCAGGGGTTTTCTGTTAACCAGATAACTCCTGAACCTGATCTGGTATGTGGTTTGTTGTTGTTGTTGGGCTACTTTTAAACACCTACTAATTTTGTCTGGTTTGACTTTTCTAAACTTCAAAGTGGATTTTACTGTTTTTATTGTGAGGTTGGTACAGGATTGACGTGGTCTGGATAGGCCCTGAGCCAGGCTCCCTCTGCAAGGCTCAATATACCTGTAAAAGCAGGTGCCTGTGCTCTTGCCAGCACAGCACCCTCTGCTATTCACTCTGCTCTGGGGCTTCCCACAACCCTGCCCCTTCTAACAGCTCGTTGTTCTCAGTCTAACTTCTGCTTTCCTGCCAAGTTTGTGCTAATCAGTGTATTTTCTCCTTCTCTCTTTTATGTGTGTCCTACTAATAAAATACAGTGCAAATGGGTAAGTGAGGGAGGGAGGAGCTGTTGTTTTCTTTGGCACATGGTGGCCATCTGAGCAAAGATGAACCAGACTGGAGCCAAAGATCTGTTTGCTACTCTGCAGGAAAAGGTGCCTCAAGACTGCCAGCTACCCCTGCAGCCTTCATGCTGCAGCCCCATGTGGTGGTCCCGCAAAAATACTAGTAGGGACTTCTTGTGGAGCCTGATGTTTTTACTGAGCATCCCATGGATGCTGTTATTGAGTGATAGAAAATACTTCTCTTTCTCTGTCCCTGACCACCTAGCACAGAGTGCATGACTTCTTTCTCTTGACGAGCCTGATTTAAATCGTACAGTGCAAGAATAAACTCTGTGTGGTGCCAGGTTTACTGGTCAGACACCTGCCCCTGGCAGCAACCTTTGGATGGGCTTTACTTGACCAGTTGCAGTTGGCACTGCATTCCCAGTCTGGCTGCATCCAGCATGCTTGCGGTCTGTGCTTTAGTTTGTACATAACGTGTGATGGACTAATCCTCTTACCTGCATCATGTTTGGTAAGGTATTGCTGGTCAGAGTTGTAGCTTTTGGTCAGATTCAGTTTCTTTCAGAAAGAGTGATTCCTGTGTCTGTTGGAAATAGGCTTTCAGCTGAGTGACTTTCAGAAAGTGTGAGGAGAGGGAAGATCTGAGATGTGTGTGTGTATATATATATCTATTTATATGTATATAGTGTTTTGTTAACTCCCAACACAGAGTTGAAACCCTACGATGGGACTTGGCAGATGGTAAAATAAAACTGCCAGCAGTTTTAGGCTTGACGTAGAGGCTTTACAACAAGAAATCTGGAAATCTAAATTATGTGTGAAAAGGTTAGATTAAGCTACTAGATTTGAGAAAATTTAGAACAGAATGATGCTTTAAAAAAATGAAAGATAGGTCCATTGAAAGTAAGCAAAGTGTCTTTTCTGACATAAAAGTTGATGTTCAGTGTGTGCATTGCCTATGTTTCAGCTTTGTCCCAGGCACCAAGAGCCAAAAAGTCAAAGTAAGGAGACTGCCTGCATGACGGGTGTTAATCACAGTATGTTGTGCCAGCAAAGATCAGATTGAAAAATTAACAAAGCGTATCCATTGTGAAGTGTATTGAAAGCTAAAAATTACGTTCAAGGTGCCAGCAACAGAGAAACGGAATCTTTTTGGTAAAGTGTTTGGAGGATTCATAGTAGAACAGCTGAGCTCACAGGCTCAAGAGTCTGAATTTAGTACATTTGAGGAGGTTTTTTAAAACCTTAACTCTCTCTCATGGCCAGCCGATGGGAAAAGGGAATTTGAAGAAGTAGTTCAGTTGCCTTCCAGTGATGCTATCAAAGCGTTAATTGCTGGTGTAATGCTGGTGGCCAGTATGGAACCATAATCTAAACATTACAAACGCAGCTGCCAGTGCTTCAGGGGGAAACACAGTGATAAATTCCAGTGTGGTATAAGATAGAAAGATACAGTGCTCTTGTGTCATTTATGCTTAGGAATCCTTGTGCTTCACTGCTTATTGTCAGACTTACTCTTGTAAAGCAAGGACTGTGTTGACCCCCCCTCTCTTGTGTTCTCATACTTAAAGAATCTTACCTCTTTCGGCACTGGAGTGGCAGAAAAAAATGATACTATGAGAAGTGTGTTCCTGCAGTTCTTTTCAATCAGTTTGTGAATCCTAAAACCCAAAAGTTTCTTGTGGCTAAAGAGGAGGGAGTTAAAACTTTGTAACTTGGTGTGTGTGCTCACTGAACAGGTGCAGTTCTTGCTGTTGTGTGTATGTTTTACTTGTCTGTGGCTGAATGAGCCATTTGATGGTGTTTTCCTGGTTTCCCTTCATTAAAAGGCAGATCGGGAGCGGCGCAGAGAAATTTCCTTACTAGATGACATTTCATCGCAATGTCCGATCGTTTGGGGCAAATAACCAAGGGAAAGGATGGGAAAAGCAAGTACTCGACTCTCAGCCTGTTTGATAAGTATAAAGGAAAGTCAATAGAAGCTATCAGAACTACAGGTAAGAAACAGCTTCAGAAAGCTCCTTTTGATGTCTTCCCAAGAGTATTGTTGCAGAGCTCATTCGGGTTGTTGACCCTGTGGGACACAGCTGGGTTGCAGAGTGTTTGTGCAGGTGTCTGTGCCTGTTTTTCTTTAAGACTTCAAGGAAAATGTCCGCGGCTCTTTGTGCTGCTGTTATTGTGGAGACACAGAGGAATTGCACAGGATAGCTGGGGACTCTCAGCCCTTTCGTTTAACCTGTGTCCTTGCTGCAGAGTGGGCAGGTTGCAAACTTGAGTGGAACCCTTACCAGGGCCCGAGGCTATGCCAGGACAGGGCAACTGAGCTGACTGAAGTGCCTTAAGCTGGTCAGACTTCTTGTGAGGTGAGAATTGAGCACTGAAGGTCACTTGCAAGAACCTGAATTGGTTTTGCAGTGGTAATACAACCAAAAGTAGATGATGGGGTCAAAAAAATTAAAACCTTGCCTGGCCTGGCTCTGGATTTGGTGTGAGAATAGAAAGCAAAAAATAAAATACCTTCTTAATAAGTGTGGTCTGGTGGGCAGAGTTGGAAAATTGAGACCTCAGGACTCCTGGGTTAGGTCACCAGTTTGTCTGCTGAGAGGTGGACTTGGGTGGCCATTTCCCCAAGTTGTAAAAAGGTGGTGCTGCTTCTCCTTGGTGAAATGAAAGAGCTACCTGTGCAAATCCTCCTCAAAGACTCTGCGAGCACTTTGTTAGGGAGAATTATTTTTCTCTCTCCTGCTGTAGGAGCTGTTTGCCAGCTGCTACAACAGACGGCTGCTTCTGTGGTCCTGTGGGAAACAACCTGTGTGTTGACATAGCAGCAGCACTTCTGTTGGGACTGCACCCAGCCACAGCATCCTAATTAAGGTTACTTATCTAGCAGGATGCAGCCCTCTGACCTGCTGCTGTTCCTTTCTCATTAGTTATTCCTAGACATGGCTTACAGAGTCTTGGGAAAGTTGCTGCTGCCCGGCGCATGCCACCTCCTGCAAATTTGCCTAGCTTGAAGTCTGAGAACAAAGGAAACGACCCCAACATCATTATAGTACCCAAGGACGGTACAGGATGGGCAAACAAGCAGGATCAGCCAGACCAAAAGAGGTAGGTAGAGTGAATCTTTGGAAGTTTAGTCAGGCAAGCAGCAGTGGTTGTGCACTGCTGTCCTGGATGTTGGACCTCACAAGGATCAGTTCTCTGTTGTCCGTGCCAATGTTTTAGCTTGATCTTTTAGCAATTGCCGTATTGCCAAGAGTTGTTTTCTTGCCTTCCTTCCCCTTTGGTCTCACCTGTGCTGTTTCTGCTCAGTTCCAGTGCGACGGCTGCACAGCTGCAGGAGTCGCTGCCGCAGCAGGGTTTGCAGAAATCTGTCTCCAATTTACAGAAGCCGACACAGTCAATCAGTCAGGAGGTAGGTGCCAGCAGTCTGACTGCCACCCTGCTTCCCCTGTCCCCAGGCAGCTTGACGGTTTTCTTTAATTGCCTGTGTTGCCTTGCACTTGAGAACAACTCCTGTATAATGAATTCTCGTGGAGTTGACTCTCTTTGAGTTCAAGCTGCTTGCAGCAAGAGCATTGTGCTGCAGTTACAGTTCTGTGTTTGTTACTTCTGTATTTTTTAAGTGTGCACCGAAAGTCTAATTGCAGCGTCAAAAAAAATGGCTGGAATGTGGCATGGCTGGTTAGCACTTCTAAACTCTTTTACTTTGGTTCTAATTCAAATGTCACCTGGTGACAACAGATCCAGCTCTTGCTCCCAGCCTGATGAGACTTGATAGGAAGAGATCTGGTCATGTGGGAGAAGTAGCCAGTGTCAGGACCTGAAAAAGCTACTGGCAAGTAAGGTGTCCCAGAGAGTGCAAGGACCTGACCCCTATGTGTTGCAAATTTCACACTTTCAGTTTAAAAAAAATCCCCAGCCCTTGAGGTTCTGGGGAAATCAGGACAGGAGTTACGTTTTGAAGAAGAGAAGAGTGGTTAATGCATGAGAAAGTAGGATAGCCTTCAAGCTGAGGTGTAGCATGGAACAGACCTGGAAGGTTGAGGAGACCATTTGGGAAAATGCAGCAGAACAAAAGGAAGGCTTGCCGAGCATGAGGGAAGCAAGAGAAATGGTTTGAGGAAATAGTTGGTGAAGGTGGGCAGAGGAGACATTAGGGCAGGGCAGAGGATTTTTGCAGTAGCATTGTAGTTCACTGGAGTGGGGACCAGCTGACTGTAGCCCCAACTTGAAGCTGGGGAGACTTGTGGTATCCAGTGGCATTTGGGGGGTCTGAACCATAGCAGGTGCCAGCCAGGAAATGAGAAGCAGTCATGAAACTTAACTGATCTGTGGGTGTTGGGGTTTATTTTTTGCTTTGTTTTGTTTTCAGAGTACAAATTCAGTGCCAGGTGGACCAAAGTCATGGGCACAGCTGAATGGAAAGCCAGCAGGACAAGAAGGTGGTGAGTATGATAAACAGAACTGGTATGTGCCTGCTTCTCCCAGACAGGCAAGAGATGGGTTGGACTCCATTTCTTCTGCCCTCCCTGTCAGACTGGTGCAGAGTGGGACAGAGCTGTCCTGGTTACAGTGCAGTGAGGCCTTCTGAGTCCTGTTTTCAGTCTGTGTGGTTTGTTGGCTGGAATGGTGCAGCTGCATTGGTTCAGGTCTGCCAGTGCAGCACATGGCTTCAAACAGAACGTGACTCATGGCCACATTGAACCAGAGCAAATCATGCTCTTGGGACTCAGCAGGGAGTTCTGGGAGGAGAAATTTAAAAAGGAGAAAGGAAACATTTGCCCCCTCATCAGCATCTTCAATCAGCCCAGAGCAGTGTGTAATAAATGTGCAGGAAACAGTGAAAGGGGGGAGGGACTGGTTTAGAAGAGAAGAAAGGAGAAGAAGGGACATTGGAAAGGGGAAATGCAAGCATCTCCATGGGCAGTAGCGTGGGGATCTTCACCTAATTGGGTAGCCAGAAATGAGGCTGGAATGCTCATGTACAGTATCCCTGGTTCAAGGATATTGCAGTGTCAGTGGGTGGAAGTGGCAGCAGAGCTGCTGCAGGATGCACTCAGGGCTGCAGGATGCTGGATGCACTCAGAGCTGCTGCAGGATGCATTCGCCTGCACATTGGCTGAGGCCTTGCTGTTAAGTCTCCCTGAGTAACTGTGCTGCTAATGGCTTCTGCTTGACTGAGAATCCTCAAGCAGTGTTAACATAAATTGGGAGCTTAGTTGTCTTCAGATGCATCCATTTCCACACAGGAGGTGGTTTCCAGCTGCACTGAGTACTGCCATTAAAACCATAGTGAGAATAGCAGCTCTGTTCCACTGTTTTAATGTGAACAAACCTGGAACCATTCACTTGTCAAGTGAAATTGCAGAGAGATTTGAAAGAACTGAGACAGCTGCTGATTGCAGAAACAGAGGGGTCAAGTTTACCCTAAATTAAATGAGGCCCTTAATGAGAGGGTGTTTCTCAAAGGCTAGATGTTAAAGCAGAGACTTGTACTTGCCTGAGGTCGGTGGCCAGTGTAAAGATTGTGTCTTCCTTAATTGGTACTTTTTTGAGCCTTGCTGCGTGAACCTCCTGTACAGTCATTTTGAAATCTGATCATCTAACAATGTTCTTAAAAGATATTTTGAAAACTTATTCTAGGTCACACTTAACAATATAAGTTCTCAACCCAAGAAAACAATTGCATATGTGGCTAAGAACAGCTTAATTAGAAGGTAATTGAACCACAGAACCATCAGAAGTCTGTCTGAAAGGACTTCTTAGGCTGTCCCCTGCTTGCACCTCTTCTCTAGTGGCATTGAACAATTGCTTTTCCTTCTAAGCTAATGCAGCAGTTTCAGGTATTACAGACAAAGAGGAAAGTCTTCTTCTTTTTGCTTTTTTTAAGTCTTAGAGGTGTAAAATCTCTTTTGGAGGGTGTATCCTGAAGAGATGTGGTCTAGTAAATTAATTATGGACTTCTCCTTGCCTGTGTTTTCTGTATAAGGGACATTTGGAGAAAAAAAAGGAGGGAAAAACCTTTTTTTCAGTGTGATGCTGCTTAGGGTTAAAGTACAAATTATTTATGTCTGCACATAAATGGTCCTTACATGGTGCAGCCTTACCTGGAGGCAGATAGCTCCCTGAAAGACACGTATACCATTCTAGTTCAGTAGAAATCAGAACTCTCAGCAAATCTCAGCTACTTTGTGATGTATTTAGGAAATGTCCTTCTCAAATATTCAGCTGTCCAAAATATTTGAAGGTGTTGTGTGCTGCAGTTGCAGTGTCTTCCCTGGAAGTTTTACATGGGAAGTCTTGTGCAGTGTGCGAGTTCCAGAAAGTGAAGATTACTTAAGCCAGTCCTTGACTCTTTAGGGCAAGGAAGGAGAAAGATGGATGAGAAGACTCATTCATCAAGTCTTCAGTACTCACTGCTGATACTTCTAATGTGATAATTCTGAAATGCCTTTTTTAAAGAGAGCATTAGTCAAGTAACACTAAGAAACAGTTCTCAAAAAGTGCAATTCTTTTAATGTCTAATAGTACAGTAATGCTTGCAATTTCCTTTTATTCAGTGTTATCTTGCCAACAGATTTAGGAGAATTGCTGTGTTTTGTGTTCCAGTCACTGGCAGATCTTTAGAATTGACAGAGAAGTGTCATTCTGGAATGACAGATGACTCAGCAAGACATTTGCCAATGACTAGGAATGAACCTGGCCTGATCTGGCCAGTGATCTGCATCTTGAAAATGCTGCAGCAGGGTGGAGAGTGGGATAGAGCATAGAACATCTGTCCTTGTCTGTGGTCTTTCACTGATACATTAACAGAAATGTTAACAATAGACTTCCCTCACAGAGTGGGGTCTGAGCAGAAAGAGTCTGAATAGAAATGTCAAATATTTGATAGCAGGGTATCATTTATAAGCGATCTTGCAGAATTTATATCTCTACCTCTGTCTGAATTCTGTACTTTACAAAAATAATTGGAAGCTGAGAAAGTTCACTGACTTCGTTGAATGTGAGAATTTAAATGAAGGTTCCAAGTTAGGAGTGTGGGAGTGCTGGCTGAGGACATGTGTTGTTGTGTTGGTGGCGGTGTGTGAGGGTGTTGGGGATGTGAACTGAGGTGCTGGTACGATAGTAATTTGGATTTAAATATGCCAGAGGCCCAGATTCCCAGGAATCACATTTCCAGGCTGATCTCATAAGAGAGCTGAAAGAGTGGAAGGATCGTCTTTGAATCCCACACTTATTTGTCTGACAGGTTCAAGGGCCTCAAGCCGACTGTTATCCTTCTCTCCCGAGGAATTTCCGACGCTGAAAGCAGCTGGCGAGCAGGACAAGGTTGGCAAAGAAAAGGGCGCCTTAGATCCGTCGTATGGGCCAGGACCAAGCCTCCGCCCCCAGAGTGAGTGAAGGGTTGTGTCTTCCTGCCTTATCCCAGCTCGTGACCCCAGAGGCTCTGTTCTGGGCAGAGGGTGCCAGTTCACAGTAGCATCTAATATTCCAGCCTTACATTTCCTTTTACTGTTTTATGAGCTTACACGTGTCAGGCTGTTCAGCAGATGGTCGCAGATCAGCACACGATGTTCTGTGGTCCAGACAGCCAAGTATGGACTGTCATCTACTGCAGTGTTTAATAAGAATTACTGTGTGATGTTGCAAAGCAGGCCTTTTCCTGGGCTGGGGGAGCCACAGTGAAATTAGTGTGTGGTGTAAGTAATGTGGCTTCTCTTTGAGCGTCTGTGTCTCTAATTGGCCTTAATTCTGCAGGGTAAGGACTGTGGCGATGGGGAGCAGAGTTGGTAGGAATTTAGACTTACTGGCAAATAAGGACTCCAGTGGTGCGGCAATTATTTAGTAACAGCTGATGCTGGTCTCTTAAGAAAATAAACACAGCTGGAGATTTTCCTTGGTCCTTGATATTTTTCTACGACCTTAGTGTAATTAGGGCTTGACCAGAGTACTTGAGGTTTCGAGACTTTGTGGCAGAGTGACTGCCCGCATTTACAAATATTAACATAATGATTGCCTCCTTTCCAGATGTCACCAGTTGGAGGGAGGGCGGTGGGAGGAACATAACCTCTGCCACATCTCTGACCGCCTCCCCTGCTGAGCTGGGCAGCAAGACCCCCAGCACTGGAGACGGGGCCCCCTCCTCAGCGAGTGCCAGCGATCCGAAGGAGCCGTCTCTGCGCCCAGCTCAGCCCCTCCGCAAAGGGGCCTCGCAGTTCATGGGAAACGTCTACCAACCTCCCACATACCATGACATGCTACCTGCTTTTGTAAGTGACCTTCTTCTCCACACCGGTGTAATGTCCTTGATTCTTAGGATGTGCGGAGGGTTGAAGTTGGCTGTGTTTCCTGGCCTCTCAGTTTGTTTCCAGGGCTTGCTCAGGGATCCTTCTCTTGACATGTTTCCCCTTTAATTCTAGAATAGTGTAGTACAGCCTTGATCAGCCCCAAGAGAAGTTGCCCCTTTCCCTCTGGAGCTGGGAAGGGAACCATTAGCATGTGACCTGTTGGGCAGCTGGACATGAAATGTTTGTTTTCCCTTTGTGCGGGTGCAGCTACTGTGCACATGTTGTAACCTAATCTTGGTAAACCTTCCTGTTGCAAGGAGAAAAACCAGGCTATTCTGCTTTGCCTCGTTCCAGATGTGTCCACAGCAGCCATCTGAGACCCCTGCATCGCTGGACCGAGGGTCTTTCCCCCTTCCTCAGCTTCGGCTTGAGCCCCGGGTTCCTTTCAGACAATTCCAGATGAATGACCAGGATGGGTAAGGCTGCCATCACTGTCCCACTTGAGAGACAGGTTCAGGGTGTGACATGAACCTTAAACTAGGCAAGATTTTGGGTCAAGGATGCAGATGTGTGTGTGAAGCTGCAGTCAGCCCGGGGGGAAACCAAAGCAGCAGTGCTTTGCTGCTGCAGCAGCTGAAGTGTTCCAAGGCTGTAAGTGCTGGGTGTCTGAGGAGCAGGTGGACATGGGAAACAGTGTGTGATCCTGGAGTGGAGGGTTTGAGGCTGTGATCTGTAAGCCCTAAAAGGTGGAGACCAGGTAGACAAGGGAAGAAAAGTGCAGTTCTTTTATTTCTTGTCCTTTGCTGGACAGGGCAAGAAACTTGGATGCGTTGTATATAAGTGTGTGGTAGAAAAGGACTGACTCTGTTACTAACTCAACTCTACATTCTTTGCTTTGCTGTTTCTACCCATTTTTGTGCTTTTTCCTGCAGAAAAGAGAACAGGCTCGGCCTGTCTCGCCCAGCACGCCCGGTTCGGCAGCAGCTGGAGCGAGTGCCTCGGCCCACCATCATCAACGCAGAGAACCTCAAGGGGCTGGATGAGCTGGACAATGATGCAGATGATGGATGGGCAGGTAAAGTGCCTCCGTTCTCCAGCTTCAGGCAACAGCTCAGGAGGTGAAGCAAAGCTGCCACTCCTCCCTGAAACATGAAGTAGTCAGGATACTCTTGTGGCTCTGGCTGACACAGAAGGAAGGAGGGGAAGCAGAGAGTGGTTTGTGTAGTTGTGAAATTGCTATTGGTGTAAATGATGACACAATGGATCCTTCTGATCCTTCCATCACACTGTGCTCAAGGAACCGGATCTGAAGACTCCTAAAATCTGAAAACACCAAGCACAGCAGGAGGGGTAGCATTATGGGTGCTGGGAAGATGATTTAGTCCTGCCTTTTCAGTCATGCCATTTAGTATCCAGTTGCACACAGTCTGACTTGGTGACTGTTTCCTCATTTGCACCCCCCATTCCCAGACTGTTCACTGCTCCTCCTGTAGGATCAGCCCAGCTGTTCAGCAGTGTGTGTCCACACTGCTCACATCCTTTAATGCCTGATCTAGTTGAAGGTGTCCCTGCTCATTGAGGGGGGTTGGTAGATGACATTAAAGATCCCTTCCAACCCAAGCTATTCTGTAATTTCCAGGATTGGTGGTGGACATTTGGCCGTGAGTAGCTTATGCTAAGCCTGTGTGTTCTGTAGTTTACTGCCAAAGAGGGCATAAGCTTTATCAGGAAAAAGGACCTGTTTCTCTCTCCTCATATATCCTTTCTCCATTCCTGCCGTTATAGGCATTCATGATGAAGTGGATTACTCTGAAAAACTAAAGTTTAGTGAAGATGAAGAAGAGGAAGAAACTCTTAAAGATGGACGACAGAAGTGGTAAGAAGTGTCTGTATTTTCACCTACAGTTGTTTCAGTGAAAGTGAACAATACCAGGATTTTTTAAAACTTGTTGGAAATGTGGAGTCTTGATTGCTCTGATTTGCTGTTGTGGCTTTGTTGATTCTACTGGCCAGTGTTTGAGTGGGCTTCAAGCATGCGTGTAGATCTAGTAGCTGACTACCAGTTTACCAGGCTTTTTTCCTCCTCTTTCCTCACCTTTATCCTGCTGCATAATAGTGGGGTTGATCCTTATGCACCTTAGGAGAAGCACATCACTTGTTCTGGTGGTTTTTTTGCCATCTTTCTATTCCAGTCAGTTGCCTTTGCCTTTGAGGCAAGTAGCAAATGTTGTAGTAAAGCTGTTTATGTGACAGGAACAGCTGGGATCCCAGAAGGCAGCGACAGTTGTCCCTGAGCTCTGCAGACAGTGCAGATGTCAAGCACACCTTGGAGGAAGGAAAGAATTGGAGTGATTCAGTTGGCTTGTCCCGGCCAGTCCGGAAAGTGCAGGATTCACAGCAGCCTCCGAGGAAGTTGAATGGCTGGAGCTCTGCCTCAGAATACCAGGTAGGTTGAACTCATGTGGGTGGGCTGGAACCCCATCACTGTCCTTAAGAGGCCAGTTTGACATTGGAAATGAGGTGCTGATGAATTTCTCTGTTCTTAGTTTATATCCAGATGGAGAGAAATCCATCTGCATAGCATATCCACTAGGGAAAAGAAATTGAAGCTGGTCCAGAACAGTGGGGCTGTCAGTGAAAAAATGAAGTTAGTGAACCAGAGAGCACTTAACTCCTCCCACTGACTGGGGGTTTTGCGTATGAGGATAGAGGGGTGGGAGTCAGAAGGGGATATCCTCAGCATGGGGTGCAAAGATCAGGATAGAGACCCAACCCCCCATGGTTGGGTCATGCTTATTGAGGAATGTTTTTTCTTTGGCAGAAGCCCGCACTGGGAAGTGTTCTCAGACAGCAGTCACTCGAGGATAAAGAAGAAAAGGTGCCCCTGAGACAGAAGTTTGTGCACTCTGAGATCTCTGAGGCTGTCGAGAGAGCCAGGAGGCGACGGGAGGAGGAGGAGCGGCGAGCCAGAGAGGAGCGCCTGGCAGCCTGTGCTGCAAAGCTGAAGCAACTTGATCAGAAATGCAAACTGGCTCAGAAGAACGGGGAGACACAGAAGCACACAGAGAGTGAAGATGTGCGACCCCCCAGCACAGAGAAAAACACTGCTCAAGAGAATGGTCCTGCTTTCCGTAAAGGTACAGAAACACTTCTTGCCTCACCCTGTAAAAACGGCCTTTTTTTCCATTGTGCTGATCTCTTACTTGGAGTGGGGGAGTTCCTGGGAGGGAACATTCAGAGGGCCCCTTCAGCTGCCCTTGAGAGATCAGCTGCTTCATGTATTCTGCAGAGTATTTTGCATTGGTGACGAAGGTTCATTAAATTAAAAAAGGTATTAAATGCAAACTTCAGTTGCCTTTATCAGTGCTCGGTGAGCTGTGCTAGCAGAGGCCTTGTTGTTATGGGCCTCTTGAGCTTCTCGTGATTGGATGATAATATTAGGTGCTCGTGGCCGTAGATCAAAAACTCAGTAAGTGCTGGCAGGTTTAAGGAGTAACAGGGGAAGTGGACTTTTCCCCCAGTGCTTAAGCAGAAAGCTGATAGCCGAGGAGGATCTCAGGATTTATCATTAAAACAAGATGGACAGACCCCTCTGTGATGTGCCATGTATGATTGTAATAAGGTTCAGCCATGTAACACAGTCAGGACTTGCCCACACCTGTGTGTGTTGTGTGATGCACTCCCAAGCTCTGTCATGAGCAGGGCTCCTCAAGGCTTGTCTTCTTCTCTGCAGCAACCCCTGAGCTTCACACGCAGGATGCCTCTGCTGGCTATCTGGAAGAGGAGACTCCTGCCCCAGCAGCAGCCCAAAGCAGCAGTGAGGAGGAGCTCAGAGAAGCTCCCTCGCCAGCACAAGAATTCAGCAAATACCAGAAGTCTCTTCCCCCACGATTCCAGAGGCAGCAGCAGCAACAGCAGCAGGTAATAGGTGTGAGCTCACACCCCTCTTCTGTGGACCTCCACTAAACCACTGTGTTTACTTGGTTCTCAACACCACCAGGCTTTGGGCTGGGAGGTGATAAACGGGGATTAACCCTGGCCTTTTTCAGTGCTTCTGATCGTGGATGTATCCTGTCTTCTTGGGTAAAAAGGCTCTGTATGGGCTACTTGAATTTTCTGTGCACCCTGTGATGCTCGAGCTGTTGTGGGAAGGGTTCAGCCAGGTTTGTCATTTGCCTGAGAGAAAAACAGACAGTGCTGTCAGAAATGTTGACTTGTTTTGCACGGTTGTCTGGGCATCTCCTGACAATAGGAACTCTTAGAACTGTGTGGTTTGTGGCAGAACTCTGGTTTGCAAATATTTGTATGCGGGAGAAGCTGGGGATGTTCCTCTTCCTGCACCCAAAGCCTAGAGCACATCAGGGGCTGTCTTGATGCTTGTGTAGGCCTGGCCCAGGGAAACCTCTGTTCCTTGGGCTGGCATTGAACCTGGTAAACATCTGTTCTTAGCCTCTGGCACACAATCAGCTGCTGTTATTCAGCACTGCTGCAGTGACAGGGGCTGAATACACAGACCAAGGGACAGGAAAACCCTGGGGGTTCAGCTGCTTCCGTTTCACTCAGCACTTACTCTGCCATTACTGTTGTAGGTATGGGCAGCCATTTGCTTGCCAGGGGCAAACTATGCTTAGGTTGGCAAGTTGTTGGACTGCTTCTGGACTGGGAGGGAGTTCTGGGTGGCATGCTTCTCCTGCCTTTGCAGAGGGCTGGTCCTTTCCTCTGCTCTCGTCTACTACCTACTCATTTTTATTTCTGTCAGGCTCTTTCAAATAATTATTTTCTTTGCACCATAAAAATGTTTGGTCTTAACTGTTTCATTTTTGTTGTACTGAATATTCTCTTCTGGGGCTTGGAGACATCAGCCTGAACTGCTTTGTGCATCTTGCCTGACCTTTCATTGCTGTGCCATACGTGCTGCGCAGCTCTGCTTCCAGATGCACTGAGCCTCCGTAGGGCAGCAGAGCCAAACCAAGGGACAGAGTACTCAGGCTTCAGATAATGCAAAGTTAATTGCTATTCTTCATAAAATAACCACTTGAAATGTGATATAATCAACACTGCTGCAGATCTTAGTGAAGAGCTCACAATTGGCTTTTGGTTGGAAGCTCAGTAATTGCTCTTTTATGGATGCTCCCTGTGCTCGTCGCTCGGCAGTTGACATTTTCATGATTCAGATGTACAGCAGCAAATGCTGCTTAATGTTACTCTTGAAAAGAGATGTTCTTAAACTAAAAAGAATTGGATGTCTTTGCTGTCATGCTAATAATACCACAGGTCATTGCTACTGGAAGAACATGAGGTTTTATTTTATTTTCTTTAATCCTCTGTGATGTCAGTATGTGTGAGGCAGTGCATGTTTTGGCTGGCTTGTATTACTGCTTTGGTATCTCCATGAAAAGAATAAAATGGAAAGGTGTTGGTATCATGAAGGAAATACTTTCTCCAAGATACCAGAGGACTAGATAATGCAGATGTAATCTTTGCATTTATCAGAATCTTGCCGTAATTATGTGTCGGGTTCAGATTTAAGGATGTCTCTTTTGCTCTGCAGTTGGGGATTGGCTTTTTTAATAAACAGTTAAAGTATCTGACACTGTTGTAAGCTTAGCAAAAAAAGATGGTGGAAGGTTTGACAAGTAAATAGATGTATTTCATGTTAATTGGAGCTGTTTAGTGTTCGAAAGCTTTCTTCAGTTCACAGAACTCCCTTCAAATATATTTTCTCTTTGGACCTTCAGCAAGAGTTAAATGTCAAGTCAAATTAACATCATGACAGTCCTCAGCTAAAGGAAGGTGGACTTGCCATGTGGGAGATGGGAAACAACCTGCAAGTGCCAGCCCATCCCTGGAGGATGCACAGGAAACACTGTGAAATATTAATAGCACTCTTAATTGGGTTTAGGTTGTTTTTATCTAATCTGTTCAGCTAGCAGGGCTGGAACTAATATATATGCCCACTAAATAAATTAGAGTTGCATTTCCTGAAAAGTGCAACATCTTCTAGAGTATTTGGTTCCAACTAGGAAGTGGTGTTTGACAGGAAGCTGTCCTATAAATTCATAGGAGTGTTGAGAAGATGAAAATTCTAATTTTAAAGCTGATCCCTTGGGTTTGGCCACACAGCCTCGCCCATAGCGGGGTGATAATTCTGGCTGCTCTGGTATTTACGGAATAACAACTGCCACATTGCCAGCTGGTAGTGAATTGCCCTTCTCTGCTCCACCCTTCCATCTGATCTGGGATTGAGCCTTTGATGAATGGCATATGTTTTCCTTTGATGACCAGTGTCTTAAGTGTGATTCCTGGCACCAGAACCATCCGTGTCCAACGGCCAATCCTCTTCCCTGCAGGAGCAGCTGTACAAGATGCAGCACTGGCAGCAGCAGGTCTATCCTCCCCCATCCCACTCCCATCCTCAGCGGACGTTCTACCCCCCGCACCCCCAGATGCTCGGCTTTGATCCCCGCTGGATGATGATGCCCTCTTACATGGACCCTCGCATGGCCCAGAGTCGCACCCCCGTGGATTTCTACCCTTCAGCCCTTCACCCTTCAGGTGAGGTGTTCTCAGTGTTTCTCTTGGCTGTTGA
Organism: Atrichornis clamosus; assembly: GCA_013400975.1. NCBI lineage: Eukaryota > Metazoa > Chordata > Aves > Passeriformes > Menuridae > Atrichornis > Atrichornis clamosus. Next base: position 39,360 of record WBMZ01017480.1, on the reverse strand, counting down.
GTTGGTCCCTATCTGGGAAGTCGCTGTGTATCTGACCTCTGTCCAGACTTTGCATCCTGGCTCGCATCCCTTCTCTAGGGATGAGAAGGTCCGCAGCAGTGGGAGGAGGTGGGGAGACACGGGAGGCTGGAAAGGAGGATATTTGTCTGTCCGTTCCCTGCACTGCAGTGGGAGACCTTCCCTGACTGCTTTGTGGCCTTAGTGGGTGTGACTGATCTCACCCCTTGGAGGAAGGGGTAGCAGATCCACTGATCTTGCCCACTGGAGAAGGATCACCTTTGGAATTATTGTAATTGTGTGAAATCTTAATAGATCCCCTTTAGGAAACGTGATGGAGAAACCCTGTAGTTCCTGAACTGTGTGCTCTTTGCACCTTCCTGTCTTGTTACTGATCTTCAGAGGTGTGAATGTAAACATCAGGATGTATAAATCATTCCCTGGAGTTTGTAGATTGCTTGATTCCAAGCCAGTGATGCTATGTAGTGTCTGTGTGGGCTGGGCTCTGAGAGCTGTGTCATCTTCTGTATCACTCCAGTTGTATTTCCCAGCTGTGCATTTTCCAAGCACAGGCTCCCCTCTGCCAGAGAGGTTGCCATGGCTGCAGTCACCTGCTGCCTTAGAAGTAAGGGGGAGTCAAGCTAGGAGCTTGTTTAATTCTTCTTGTCTGTGAGATTTTAGTGCTAATGGCATGAATTCTGTCGTGAGCAGGAATTATGAAGCCCATGATTCAGCAGGACTCCATTGGTGGGAGCAGCTGTCGGTCTGAAGATCAGAACTGTCAGGCAGGGCAGGCAGAGAGGAAAACTGCTCCTTTGGATCCTGTGCCAGTGTGGGGCCAGGACAGCTACTCATCTCTGCAGAGCAAAGGCTACTCCCTGTCACATCCAAAACAGGCTGACAACATGAGCATGGAGGGGCTGCATGCCAGGTGAGTGCAGAATTCCTCTGTCCTCACGCTTGCTGGGATGGAAGGTGCTGCTGTAAGTCATCTACTGAAAAGGAGGTGTAGAGTTGGCCTAAAGATACCTGTGAACAGGCCCAGGTACTGATCTGGGAGCACCCTTACACTGTTAAGTGTTTTTGCTGCGGAGGTATTTACAGATTGAGCTATTCGGAGGTTTTCTATCTGGTGCCAGTTAAGGCTGACCAGCTTGGAGCCTGTTCAGTGGGCGAGAAGCACTGTCAGCTTCAAGGGAAGGTATAAAAACCAAGGAGTCAAAAATACTAATGCTTTCTAGTTTATCTCCTACTTTGGGACACTATAAAACAAATTCCTTGTTTTCAGATCCTCCAACCACATTGTTGGAGGTTGAATCTCTCTTTATTTCTTAAGTTTGCTGCCCATCATAGGAACTGCTTTCTTTATCATGCATTGATTTGCCAAACCAGTACAGCCTGGTGCCACAGCAGCTCTGTCAGAATTCTGGTATTTATAGGTTCATTGCCTCATGATTTAGCATAAATCCCAGTTTATCTATTTCTTTTCACCTCTTGTATCCAGCCTTAGCCCTTGCAGATGTGCTGTGCTCTGCATTACCTGACTTCCCTTTGTTGTTTTGTTTCCTTCTCAGGAATGAAAGTTACTCGGCTTCTGGAAGGCCCGAGAGTCTGAGCACACAGCGAGATCTCTTTGAGGAGAGAGAGGAGGAGTATTTGAATGCTTTTGACAAGAAGGCCCAAGCAGACTTTGACAGCTGCCTGTCTTCTCAGAGGATAGGCCAGGATCTCTTGTTTCAGCATCAGGAGAGTGTGCAGGAAGCCTGTCCTGCTGGCAGCCGCCATGCAAACTTGAGGTGTTCACCCCTTGAGCCTGATTTTATCCAAGCAGAGAAGAAGCCTGAATATAATGGCTGGGATATCAGCCACCATCAGAAACCTGCAGAAGCTGCAGCAGAAGTTGCTGAAGAAGTGCCCCGGGATGAGCAGTCCTTCAGTGCTGACCCATGGAAGAAAGAAGGAGCCAATACCAAACAGGTCACTGAAGAGACGGCAGAGTGGACTCCTGAGAGCCGTAACACCAGCAGTCAGCACCAGGAGCAAATGGGGAGGACAAGACGGTCGGGCCCCATTAAAAAACCAGTCCTGAAGGCCCTCAAGGTGGAAGAGAAGGAGAAGGAGATGGAGAAGGTTAAACTGGAGGGAGAGGTCACCTCACGTCCGCTGAAGGAGAAAGCAGCTGTTCAGAAGGTAGAAAATGAGTCAGATGACTCTGCAGCCTTGCTGAACTCCACACGTTACCTACTGGATGACAAAGGTTCTTCCCAAACCAGCCTTGCAAGAGAGGCTGAGAAATCCCAAGAAGAAGAAGAAGAGGAGGAGGAGGATGAAGAGAAGCCAGAAAGAACCTGGGAAAACAAACTCTCCAGAGACAGCAGTGATCTCCCTCCCACAAAAAGAAACAACTGGATCTTCATTGATGAGGAACAAGCCTTCGGTGGTAGAGGCCAAGGGCGTGGGCGAGGGAGAGGCTTCAGAGAGTTCACTTTCAGAGGCCGAGGCACTGTTGTGAGCAGCAGGGGGGTCTACAACAACCAGCGGAGCAGCCGAGGCCGAGGGCTCCGGGAGTTCAACCAGCCTGAGGACTTTCCCAGAGGCAAACCAAGGCGCCGGATTGCCAGTGAGACACACAGTGAAGGCTCAGAATACGAGGAGCTCCCCAAGCGTCGCCGGCAGAGGGGCTCAGAAAACAGCAATGAAGGCTCTGTGCTGGACAGGGAGGACAGTGATCTGAAAAAGGGAGACTTCAAAGAGTCCTGGAGGTCCAACAAAATCTATTCAGATGATCACAATAGTCTGGATCCTAAGATGAGGGCTCCGAGAGCCTTTGGGAGATCACTGCCACCAAGACTGAGCAACTCTGGCTATGGGCGAAGGGGTTTCATGGGCAAGGAGCCCACCCAGTGGCAAGGCAGGAGTGGCGGAGGAGGGTGGCAGGAGTACAGCCACTCCTCTCCATCGGACACTTTTGGGAGCAGGCAGCAGTGTGACAGGGACTACATTCAGGATTCTTACAAACACACAGATTCCTTCTCCAGCCGCGTTTTTGATGAGAGTCATCTGGATGACAAAAGGCACTTTTTCCAGGAGGATTACTCAGCAGATCAGGAGAACATAGAGAACAGGCCCTTCAGGAGGCGGCGTCCCCCCCGCCAAGACAAGCCCCCACGGTTCAGGCGCCTCAGGCAGGAGAGGGAATCAGTTGGCCAGTGGAACCCTGAGGAAGGAGGCCCCAACCTGCTGCCCAGCCAGTGGCCTGGCAGGCCCAAGCTGAGCAGTGCAGAGAAGAGCAGCATCTCAGGCAGACGCTCTCCTGAGCTGTCCTACCAGAACTCTTCGGACCATGCTAACGAGGAGTGGGAGACGGCATCTGAGAGCAGTGACTTCAGCGAGCGGCGGGAGAGAAGAGATGGAGTTCCAGAGAGTGAAGGCCAGCTGGAAGGTGGCCTTGGCACTGGGAGTTTGGGAGAGAAGAGGGAACTGGCGAAGAGGAGCTTCTCAAGCCAGAGGCCACTGGTGGACAGGCAGAGCCGCAAGGCTGAGCCAGCAGGGTTTGCAGAACAGTCCGTCAGGGCTGGTGTGGGAGCAGCTTCCAGATACGAGAGCCAGCAGAATGGAACCCTGATAAAGAGCAAAAGGTAAAGTTGCTTTCTGATGTGTGATCGGAAGTGCAAGTGTTGAAGGAGTGGACATACACCCCATGTGTTTTCTTCTCATCAGTTGTATTCGTGTTCTAGTGACAAAACTAAATCCTTTCCCTTCTTCCTGTGTAGGTCTCCAGAAGAAGGAGGGGGCCTTGGCAACACCAGTGGTGGGAGCAGCCACTCCATTTACAGCTTGGATAGGGCCTCCCATGTGAACTCGGAGAGTGCTGAGGGGCCGAGTAAAAAGCCAGAGAAGGAGCACAAATCCACTGCACAAAGAGCAAGTGAGAAGGGAGAGGCCTTGTCACAGTTTGAGCTGAGTTACGGAAGTGAGTGCCTTAATTCATTTGTTTCTTTAAGAGGATAACACACTGTGGCTGACTTCAAGTCAGACTGATTGAATCCAGTGTAATTTTGAAAAGCAGCTTAGATTTTCTTCCCCCTATTTTTATATGCACGCATGCGCACTATTTTTTCTCCTGTCTGGTTTGTTCAGGTACCATCATTGATAATCGGGTGTCGAACACAGCAGAAGAGAATGAAGTAGGTTCTATGGCAGGGGAAGGCTTCATTGAGGTTCTTACTAAAAAGCAACGTCGTTTGATGGAAGAGGAACGAAGGAAGAAGGAACAGGCTGCTCAGGTGAGGAGTGGGAGGCAGAAAAGTTTGACCTGTTACACGTTTTGGATTGCAGTCAGAGAAACAGGGCCCCAAAAAGTGCTTATATGAACAGAAAAAACATGCAGTTGACAGTGCCAAAGTAGTACAGATCCTGTATTGGGCCCCAGAAGCATATTTAGGCTTCGGTGGGCAGGGGACATTGGTCTGAAAAGGAGAGCAATTTCTGACTGTTCTTGGCTTCCAGCAGAATTGTTAATGGGGAGTTAAGTTTCTATAGCGGTCTTCATCCAAAGCAACTTGGCTCACTAAGCCAGCTGCTGGCTGTAGTTGGTGGGATATTGGGCAGCAGGAGCAGTGGAGGACTTCGCACTTTTGCTGTGTTATTGCCAGAAAAAAATCTCAGGCTGCAAAAGGTGGCTTTTTTCAGTCTTGTTTGACTGGGGGAACGTCCCAGTCTGACACCTGCGCCTTTCCTGTCACAGGCACCAGCTAAGGCCCGCGTCCTTCAGTCTCGCATTCCTCCTCGATTTGCTAAGAAGCAGAACAGCCTGTGCTTGGAGCAGAGTGATGTAACAGTGTCCGGAAACAGCTTGGGCACAGAGATCTGGGAGAGCAACAGCCCAGGTAAGTTTGGGTCTCTTTGTTCCAAAGGGTTTCACAGAGCTGGGAAATCCTCAGGGGTGTGTAGAAAGGATCGGGTCCATGCTTGAGTGGAGACAATGCTCAGCTGTTCAGCCGTTCTCCTCCTGATGCTGACCATGCCAGTCTCCTAATCTATTGCTTGGGGTTTTGTGTCACATCGTGAGCCTGCTATACATAATTTTCTAGCCAGTTGGGCTGGATGTACTTGAGACATTTTCTTATTTTGCCTTCCTACATTTTCTCATCTCTAGCCCTGAATAGCTAGTGCCTCCCTTCTTTCTCTGTGTCCTGTCTTTCTCCTGATGTTGTCATGTTCCCTACTCTGGCTCCCCATACCCTGTGTTCTCTGCTGCATCATGTCTCAGATGTCTGGGCAACATTAACCTTCTGAGGTGGTGAAAATATCCTTTCTCATGTCTAGAAATGGAAGGTTAATGGTGTAATATGTACAGGGTGTGCTCACAGCTATGTTTCAAGCAGCTGAACCCTGCCCTCCATTCTCTTCCAGCACTTTCCGTTCAGTCTCCTGGCAGTGATTCCTGGAGCAAGCCTGTAAATACCTTTAATGGTACTGAGTCTAGCACCACTGAGGTAAGTGGCACCTAATGTGCCCTTCAGGTATTGTGTGTATAAAGTATTAATGCAGGTGGCTTTTATGCTTCTCATTGCTCCATCTGTGCCTAGTGACTCTCAGCTCTGCTTGTGCCATTTTAAACTGTCTCTTTGCAGTTATAATTTGAGCTTGATGCTGTTCAGATCTTGACCTAGTGATCCAAGCACTGCTTGGTGTGGGTATAAATCTGGAGTAACTGTGTGGGAGAGCTATTCCAGGGTTATGCTCATCACTGGACGCAGACTGTGGTTGAGGAGGGTGGAATCCCATAGGTCCTGTTTGTGCCTCGTGCCTGTGAGCAGTGTGTAGCTGTAGCCTTAGGGAGGCATTCCTGAATGCTTCACCAGTCAGGAGGTTCCTGAATGCTTCGCTTCTGGAGACCAAGAGTTTAAATTGGTTTGGGTCACGTGTGAAATGACTTTGGCAATCTCAGCCTGGTTGCTCTGTGGGACACTTTTTCCTTCTCTAAAGCCATGGTGTGGTTGGTGCATCGGTTCCCCCATCTCAGGGCTGTGTAGAGCTGAAGCAGCAGCCAAGGGGTGCTACGGGTCAGGCCCAGCTCCTCTGCAGTTAACCAAGATTGTGATTTGCAAAGGGGACGTGGTCTTGCTGTTTTCTGGGATGTTTTCTCCTCTGTGGCGCTGGGTCGGAGTCCGGGGCTTTAACGCATTTCGTGCTTTGCATAGCAGGGTTTTAAAGGCAGCCAGGGGGATAGTGGCATTGACTTGAGCGCGGAGTCTCGGGAATCCTCCGCTACCTCCTCGCAGCGCAGCTCTCCATATGGCACCCTCAAACCAGAGGAGATGAATGGGGCTGGCCTGGTGGACCCAAAGCCCGACTGCCAGAAGGAGCAAGTGCAGAAGCAAAGTGATAAAAAGGTAATCTGGTTTCGCAGCCAAGCCAGAGCACAGAGTGAGAGACCTTGTGAAGTGGTTGTGTTGTTCTTGATAGCATTTTTAAGGCTTGAGATTGGGTTGATCAGTCTTTGTGTCTCAGCCTCTCTGCTTTCCTGTTAAGGATTCAGATCAAGGCTCAGGACAGAACAAGGAACACAAGCCTGGACCAATCGGCAACGAGCGCTCCCTGAAAAACAGAAAGGGTTCGGAGGGAACGGAACGGCTGGAAGGGAATATTCCCCCTGTTAATGGGGTGGAAATTCACGTGGATTCTGTACTTCCTGTGCCACCCATTGAATTTGGAGTAAATCCTAAAGTGAGGATTGAATTTAATTTTATCTTCTTGGTGATTTGAGCTTGTTGAGACATGACAGGTGGTTTGAGGCAGAAGGATTATTTAGAGGAAGCTTCCAGCTGTAGATTTGCTTAGATTTCATTACTGACACAAACCAGGTATTCAAGATGTCTTGGCAAACATATAGTATCCAGTTGGAAATACTGTCCCGAGGACCAGCTGGGGTGGTAGCAGAGGTGAGGGACAAAATCACGGCCATCTAAGCCTTTGTGTGCCCCTGGGGGTTGCCTGCTGCTGAGTGCTGAGAAGTGTCTTCTGTTTCCAGCAAGGCTAACTGGAGGACAATCTTCAGTTTGTAGCGTCATGATTCAGGCTAGAGTCATTAACTATGAGAAACAGACAGATGGCCCATGGACCTGGATTTGAATTTTGTGTGCTTTACTCTTTCAGGACTCTGACTTCAGCTTGCCCCCTGGTTCTGCCTCTGGCACTGCAGCTAACCCTGTCACCAAATTGCAGGATGCCTTGGCCAGTAATGTAAGTACTTTTTTTCTTTTGACATTGATTCATTGGAGATATTCCTTAGGTAAAACTCAGATGCTTTCAAAGAGGGCAAGCATATTTGCAGCTGACTTCACACTTGATGCTTAGGCAGCACGTGACTAAAATCCAGAATGGAAGTCTGTGCCCTTGAGATACCTTGGTAAAATGAGTATCACAGACTCAGAAGTGATGTAGGCAGCTACTCCATTGTCACTGTGACCTGTGTAAAGCAGGAGGTGTTTCTTATCTCTGAGATCAGCAGTCTCCTCCCCTGAGACACACGAAGTGCTGGATATGGCCATGGTGCAGATAGTGGCATCTTTAGACCCAGACTGTCCAGCGTCCTCAGGAGGTCTCATCTGCCACAGCAAGGCAGAGAACTATAACTTGCTGGTCAGGCCCTTTTGGAGATTTCCCCGCTTATTTCAGCCATTTGGATATTTCATTATTATATTTGAAAGAGTGAGCACACTGAAGGCCCAGCTGGTGGCTCAGCTGTGGACAGTGATGTGACACACACACAAAGCTGCTTTTGAAATGGCTTCAAGTTTTAGGCTGTTTGGTTTTGATTTTGGAGATTTGTCTTAAAGGGTGCTTCTTTTCAGAAACAGATTTTGTCTGAAACTTAGGTAGTTTCTACACATGGGACAGGAGGGAGAACTCTTCTGCAAATGGAATTTATTGGATCAAACTGATGTTTAAGTGGAAGCTGGTGTAGTTCAGCATCAAGGGATGTCTTTGCACATAACCAAAGCCTCATTTATTGCAAGAGCAGAATGAGTCACAGTTGAATGTGGTACTTGACTCCTGCTGTACCATTGGGGACTGAATCCTTTGAGGTGCAGTTACTGGAGCTGCCCAGCTGCGGGTCTGTCAGCCTTGGTGGCTCATGAGATTCTGCTCGGAGTTTACAAATGCTCACCTTGCACGACTCTCCCCTCAGGCAGGGTTAACACAGTCCATTCCCATCCTGCGAAGGGATCATCACCTCCAGCGCTGCATCGGCCTGAACCCAATGTCCTTCCCCACTGCAGACCTTACTCTTAAGGTAAGGAAGCTGAAGGGGTGTGGATGCCATGTGGGCATAGTGAGGGTGGAGGGATCTTCCCCAGAGTGTTTCGTTAGGTCTGGCTAAACCTTTAATGAGCTTCTGTAAAAGTTGTGCATATCTGCTGTTGAACATGAGTGCTGGGGGGTGTGGTTCAAGTCCTGCATGCAGAAGTCCTTGCCAGTTGTAGATCAAGTACAACAAAGCTTTCCTATTTCAGTACTGGTAAGGTGGCTGGTCAGGGATCCTGGGAGCCTGGTGGTGTAAAGAGAGGGAAAACCCAAACAAAACCCACCCAGATGTACAAACAACAACAACAAAACCAAATAAACCAAAACAAAAACCACCTCCACCCCAAACCCAAGAAGCTCTGCACATTCCAAGGGGTTTGAGTGTTTGTGAAGGATGCTTGCTCAGTAGAAATTGTTGTGGAACTACTTGACCTCAGATCTGCCAGCTTTCCACTATGCCTAGGCTACAGTGAATTTGAACTCATAGGACACAGATGAGCAACTCTAGGCTTTGGTATTGTCCTCCCCATTTGAACTGTCTGCAGTTATTGTCCTTTGTTTCCATAGATGGAGTCTGCTCGTAAAGCTTGGGAAAACTCTCCTAGTTTGCCAGAACAGAACTCCCCAGGAGGTGCAGGCTCAGGCATCCAGCCTCCTTCCAGTGTTGGAGCCTCCAACGGTGTCAGCTACAGCTCTTTTGGTGGAGTTTCTATGCCTCCTATGCCTGTGGCATCCGTAGCACCTTCTGCATCTATTCCAGGTACCTGCAAACTGCAGCAGCAGCGTTAGCATTGTCTGGTTGGTAATCTGGGAGTCGTCCTTTGCTTCTGGTAGATGAGAGCATGGTGAGAAGAGCTTCCATGAAAAGTGACTGGCTGGCTGGTGTTTAACCGATTGTTAACAACTCAGTCAAGACAGAAAGAAGGACTGGCTCCCCACTCTGAAGAATGTTACTTGAGTGTGACTGGTAGAGACTTAACACAAGGACAGCTTCCCCTGTGTAGTGGCAAGTCTCTGATGTCTCAGTAGATCTTGCTTACCCTTCACTGTGTGCTCGGTAGAATAGAAGGGAAGAGATCTATGTCTGAGAGCGTTCAGCAGTCTCAAGATCAGTGTCAGCCATTCCTCTGCTTGTTTTGCTGTTGAAGTCAACAGGTTCTGAGCACCTTTTGCTCTTTGTATGTAGTAACAACTGGCTTATGGTGCACAGAACCCTGGGAGGTGGGAAGGTGTTGTCCTTGAGCTGGAGGAGAAGCTTAAGCTCAGTCGTGTTAGTGTGTGTAATTAGGGAGAGCATCTGGAAAGAGGAAATGTGCTTGAATTCTCTGACTCTTGGGTCCCAAAGGACTTCTCATGTATGCACTATTTTTCTCATGACTCAATTCAAGAATAGAGTAGAACGTGTAGTGACTCTGTTCTTAGCTTCCACTTGGTAAACAGATTGTTCCAAGTCAGGTGATTTCCTTCCTCATCCAGCCTAATCTTGCTTCTTAATCCTGTGGTTCACATCTGCAGAGAACCACAGGAGTGGCACAGCAGTTACTGACTGGTGCCACCCTTGGGGTGAATATGGCTTTTAGATCTTGTGTGTCAAGGTCTCCAGCACTGTGTTTGCTCTTTATGTATATCCCTCTCACCTGCAAAGATGAGATGATTTCAGAGCAGATTTCTGGCATTTGGTTTGGGGTGCAGCTTACCAATTTCTCAACTGTTAGTGTCTGACTCTTTTGTGGAGGTGGGAAACCTGGGTTTACATTTAGCCTGTTACAGAAAAGTATGATCAATTCTCAGCAATCCTGCTACTGCTGGTGGTGTTATGTGAACGTAGGAGCTTTACAGACTCTTCTGAATGGGTGCTATGTTTGTGTTGACTTGCTGAGAGGTAGGAAATAGCCTTGAGGTGCAGATCTCTGTGCCTGTATCTCCCCTGAACCTTAATTTACTGTCCTGTCTGATGTTCAGGTAACCATATTCCACCCCTGTATCTGGATGGCCATGTGTTTGCAAGTCAGCCCCGCCTGGTCCCTCAGACGATACCTCAGCAGCAAAGCTACCAACAGGTAAGGCAACAGTACAGCTTGCAGGTTGTTTTTCAAGGAGTCTTCAGGGTGGCATTTAAGAAATGAGTAATTTTTCTCAGTCATAGCCCAAAGCAACTTAGATGTGGCTCCCTTGAAGTTCCTTGAATGCTGCTTTCCTGTAGGTGTCAGATTAGTGAAACTGAAGGGAGGGAATCGAGGAGTTTTTCCCCTTTTATACCAGTGGCCTTGGACTGGGTTTAACTGAAGCAGATGCTGGGGCCTCTGTGTGAGGTAAAGTGACTTTCAGTAAATTCCACAGCCAGTCAATACTGGTGAGTAATTTCACTAGTAAATAGGGTGTTGATAGGGCTGGGGAGAGCCCTTTCAAGGTAGAGTGCAGGCAGGTAAGAGCTGGGATTGTCAGTGCCTGTTCTGCCCGTGAAGCATGTTGGTTCTCTCACGTCCATCAAATGCCTCTTGCAGGCATCAACCTCTGGGTGCCTGTGCAGTGTCTTCCCTGGCAGTGCTGCTGTTCCGTGGAATGATGCAGGGCTGGGTAAAGGCACAGCGTGGGTAATTGTCACTGCAGATTGACTCATGCAGGAAACTGATGGATTTTTTTTACAGCCTGGGAGAGTTTCTGGCTCCTCTTGTACCTCTCAGTCATACTAATTTCTTCTGCAGGCTGCTGCTGCTCAACAGATTCCCATTTCCCTCCACACATCCTTACAGGCCCAAGCTCAGCTTGGGCTGAGGGGTGGTCTGCCCGTTTCCCAGTCCCAGGAGATGTACAGCTCCATACAGCCCTTCAGGTAACTGCTTCCAGTTTTCCTTTCCTTGTGGCTTGCTCTCTTAAGTTCCTGCTGTCTGTGTTCACTGATGAAATACTACACACACGTCTTCCCTTTCCCCTTTGTTGGAATGCTGTTTCCTTCCACTAGTAACACTGCTGGAGCAGAGAGTATGAGCATGAGATGGAATGATCTGAATTAGGACTTAGTGCCTCAAAAATTTAAACACTGAGGTTTGAAAACCCCCTTTTTTTATTTGCTAGAGCTGTTGGAATCTTTAATTTCTGATTTTTTTTTTCCTGCTTTGCAAAACTGCTGCAGACTTCTGGTAACCTGAATCCTCCCTTAACTGCTAATCCACACACTGTTGTGTGGGATATGGAAACACAAATTTTAGATACTACACAGTGTTGTTCTGTTGAATATTCGTGCAGCACAAGGACGTGGTTGTAAAGGCTTAAGAATAGAAGTAAAAAACCCTTATAAGTAAAATGCAAAGTGGCATCACAGCTTATTTCTAAGCTGTCAGTTTAGTAGTCTGAGAACCGATTGCAGGCAGATACGTTTGGCAGGACATGGGTTTGTATAGTCTCCAAAGGTTTTCTGCATAATGACTTGAGCATGTTTTTCTCCTGCAGGTCTCAGGTGTATATGCACCCCAGTCTGTCCCAGCCCAGCACCATGGTCCTGACAGGAGGCACTGCTCTGAAGCCTCCCTATTCCGCCTTCCCAGGCATGCAGCCCTTGGAAGTGGTGAAAACCCAGTCTGGGTCCCCCTATCAGCCCATGAACGGCAGCCAGGCACTGGTTTATGAAGGGCAAATAAACCAGGCTGGTATGGGAGCCTCCCAGATGATGGACTCTCAGCTCACACAGGTTAGGAGCAGCGCTGGCGAGCCACTCCTTTGGTCCAGGCTAATTCACAGCCACTTGTTTCTGAGAATGGGTTGAGACGTGTCTATGTGAACTAAACTCTTTGCAAAGAGGCAGAAGATCTCCCCGAGACACTGTTCTGTGAACCATGGTTTCAGATATGCAGCACCTCATTTAATGTTGCTAACACCTGCTGAGATGTCATTTTGTAACTTGGAAGTCAAACCTCCCGGTGCTGCATGCATAGGAGGCCATGATGCAGTAGTTGTCCTAAAAGTACCTCTTCTGAGAGCCAAATCCCCATCATCTCTGCATTTACCTCAGCTTCCAGGGCAACTAGGAACTTGTATTAAAGGCTCATCCGTCTTCTCAGTTCATTTGTCATCCAAGTCTTATTTACAACTTCTGCTGATCTGTTTGGCAGAATCCAAACAAGAATTTCAATGTGTGAAAATGTTTTAATAAAGCATGGTTCACATAAAAACATTGAATTCTACTGTGAGCATAGCTGTGTTCTGATTCTCTGGACAAGTTTGATAATTTTATTAAACTCATCTTACATTTATCTTGTGCAATTTGTTAAGGTTTATTTTTTGTTTCAGAGGGATTTTTATGTTGTGACTGACGTAAAGAGTTAATCCTGAAAGTAACTTAGGTGAGGAAGATACAGAGAATACTGGCAAACTAAATATTTGAAGAAATGCTTTATCCATCACAAGTGAGAAACTTGGTCTCTTTTGCCAAGAGATTGGTTTATTTCATTTATTCCAAAGTGTTGCGATAGAAACTCCCAAATCCAGCAATTGTGAGAAAATCAGAGGGAACAAGAGGCACTTCAATCCTGAGCTACATTTATTTTTCGCAATTACTCTTAATTATTCCCATCATTGGTTTGAACTGCAAAATGTAGAGGTGAGGTCCCCATCGCTTTCTCTAGAGGTCTAATCCTCAAAATGTTGTGGTGTAGAATGTAGGAGAGCTGGTGTGGGCAGCGAAGGTGAAAACAGGACACCTGACACTGAACTGACATTGCCATTGTATCAAGGGAAAATAGACCATGAAGTGACCGTGAGGAAGACTGGGAAGCTGAGTGAAGGCTCTAGGAAAGGAGGAAAGCCGTGTGTCCGAGGGCAGTTATGTTAACTTGATCATGGCTGGTAAGGGTGTTGGCAGCACTGCCAGAACATGCAATTCAGTGTGAAAATCCCTCCGTTCCAAAGATTTGCATTTATTCCGTGCCAGACTGCACTGTTTGGGAGCTTCCTTTTAGCAGGGCTGTGCTTTCAGGGTGTTGGGAGGCAGCATGTCAAACACAAGACTCTTACTGGCATTAAGGTAACTTCGTGTCCTTGTCACACAGCTGACAATGCCTGTGCCTGGCTCCCAGCTGCCTCTGCCCCGCTACGGCTCTGGCCAGCAGCCCCTGCTTCTGCCACAGTCCATCCAGCTTCCCCAGGGGCAAAACCTGCCTGTAGGAGCTCCCCGAAGAATCCTCCCTCCTGGATCCCAGCCTTCTGTTCTTGCTGCCAGCAGGGAGGTAAGGATTAACTCCTGGTGCTGCTCATGGCATTCAGTAACCCCTCCTGCGTTCAAGTTTTGCTCCTTGCTTGTTAAAGGGGAGAATGGCTTGTTTGGGATCCTTAAATATCCAAGCCAAGGATTGCTGTTAAAATGAAGGAATCCTTTTCCCCTCATCTCCAAAGTGCAAGCCAGCAGTTATCAGGTTTTGCTGCTGGTCATCATTCTGTTTCCAGGGAGCCACATCCTGCCTTGATCCAGTTTGGAGTCTCCAGTTTTATTACATGTTTACACAGGTTTCCCCAGAGTGCTTGAGGGGTGGTGAACTCCAGACACAGTTGGAATACTGCCCAGATATTTCACTCTGTTGTGAAGCTTGTCCATTTGAGTAGGTATATTAATGTCATGTCTGGTTTGATGGATTCATATCATAAGTTTGTCTATTATAGGGGAGAGAGAGCACAGCAGTTAACTTCCAGGTTCTGTATTTGCTTGTGCTGCTGGCTTGGTGGTTTAAAACAAACAGATTATTTCACTTACAAGCCTCACTTTCTTCACCTGAAAAATATTTCTTCTTTTAATGGGCACAATGGGGAGAAGGGCAAAGATTTGGCTTAAGTGTTTATATGAAGTAATGAGTGATTTGTGAATGCAAAGATGATACTCTCTCTCACTCATTTTCCTCTGTAGTCCTCCCAGATGGAAATGAAAGGGTTTCATTTCTCCGATGGTAAACAGAGTATGTCCTCTGGAGGGTCTGTACCGTCCCCACACACGTACAGGTGAGATGTTTACAGAACTTGGGCTCCTTAGTCAGGATGGGGGAGGAACAGCATCGCCGTTTGCAGGGATGTAGCACTCCCATCATGCCTGTACAAGTTTCACTTGGGTTTTCATGTCTAGAATGTGCTTACTACAGTGCACGTACTTGTATCTAAATGCATGATCATGGCTTTCATTTTGAGTGTGGGCCAACGTGTGTCTGGCTTGTCCCTTTGTGAGATGTGCATAGTTACTTGTTCACTGAGTGTCAGAGACATGGGAATTTGTGTGTGTTTGTGTTCCTTGTGAAGGTGGGAAATTTGAGGATCATCGAATAAATGTTTTGAGGGGTTTCCAGCATAGTCCTTGAGATAGGAGTGCTCATGTGTAGACATCCCAAACCTTCAGGTCACTGAGGCTTTTGAAACATGCAGTTACTTCATTTTTCTTTCTCGTAACCAACCTGTGCGGTGTTGTCTGGACTGTGGAGCTCACTGATCCACATAGCACAGACTCGTGCCCTGTCTACTGCTGCTTTGCTGTCTGTTTTCTTTCACACATGAATAAGGTTCTCATTCCATTGTAGAATTTACTCCATGAATGTTGTCGACTCTTCGATTTCCAGGCCTAGCTCTGCCAGCCCCAGCGGGAAGCCGTCGGGACCAGCAGTGAGCATGGGCTCTGTGCAAGGACACTATGTACAACAGGTAGTGTACCTGAGCTCTTTGTACAGCCCAAAAGTACCTGCCCTACACTGTCGTGCTTGTGCCTCGGGCTGCAGAGGAGAGGCAGCAAGGCAGAAAGGGCTGTGTAACTGAAGTTCCATGTGGGAACTGTTATTTTCCCTGCAGGGATAGTGGGTAGGTGGGTGTTTCACTGAGTCCAGGAGTAAGGCTGTGTGGTTTGAAAGTCAGGAGAGACTAGACGATTACCTGTTCTGCTGTGGAATTTTTATGCGTTACTTGCATTGCCAAATAAGTGAGGTTTTATAGGAGCAAATTTGATGTCTTGCATGAGTGATGGTCACAGTTTGCTTGTTCTATCTGCCCAGAGGTGTCTGTCCTAGCTAATGCTTTGGTTTTGTGTGTCAAAAGGCAAAGCAGCGGGTGGATGATAATAAAGCCAATCTGGGAGCAGTGAAGCTGCAAGAAACAGCCTCCACAAACCAGATGAAGCCAGTGCGCACAGGAGCGATCAAACCTCAGGCAGTCAAAGTGGAGGAGAGCAAGGCCTAGGAGCACCTCTGATGCCCAGCTGGTCCTGCTGCCTGAGAGGCACCGCAGCTTAGACTGGACCCCACTGGATCTCCTGAAAATCTCACCAGATCTGTCCCCCCACCCCACACTGACTGACTACAGTGACATCATTCAAGCCCCTCTCCCAACAAAGCAGTTTGAAACAGTGGATATGACATTGACCTGCTTGCTTTAAAACAAACCAATCATGTGACTTTTAAGTGGCTTTAGCCATTTTTTTTTTAATTTCTCCCCCATGCCCCATCCACAGGTAGCTGTGATTGCTCACTTGGCAAAGCCCGTCCTTCTCCTTCCCTACTTCTGTCTCAGCAGAGTGGCAACTGGGGGAGAGGGGTTAGTTTGAGGTTTTTCATTTTAAAGGCAGCTGAGGTTTTTACAAAAAAAGCTGTATCTTTGTTTATAGCAGAACTTTTATATGTTCTCTCATTCCCCCTTTCTTTCTGCTTTCCTCATTCCTTTCAGAAAAGAATTCCCTTCAGCTGAAATGATGTTCTGACAAAACTCTGCTTAGTTTTGTATATGGTTCTGTGCTATGTTGAGAGTTCAAGTTTGTTTGGGTGTATTTCCCCAGATGATTCAGCCTTTCAGATTATTTGATTAAAAAAACAGGACAGTTATGGCATTTGTTAATTTTGCAGTATTTTTGTTTCAAGCTAGAAGCAGTGCTTGCATTAGGAGTAAATGTGTACTAGAGACATGTAGTACATCACTGCATAAATCCTGAAACTTGCAGCACTTCAACATAGTATTGGGGTGCTTTGTGCACAACAAAATTTGGCATTTTCATTTTAAGGAAAAAAAACCCACCAAATTTCTATTGCAAGTTCATCTGGATCTAGGTGTTCAGTTTTTCCTTTTTGTGGGTTTCAGATTTTTTTAGTGACTGCAAAACACCAAAATGTAAATGATAGATTTACAAAATGTAACATTTGTTAGGAAAAATAATTCTCCTCACAGCACATGGGCCAGAAGAGTTGGCTAGAGCCAACGGGTCTGTATGGACTACTTTCTGTAGTTGTGAAGCTCTCTCACGCTCCCTGCCTTGGCTGCTCGAGCTCTTCGTGTCTCCTGGCACTTACTCTATATTGTGTTTGTCCCCTGGGGCTGCTCTCCTAAGCTTTGCTCTTTCCCCCATGGTCTTGCTTTCTGTTCCTCTAATTCATGGCCTTTTGTAAAATTTGCATAGAAACACGTTGGTAAGGGAGCCCCTCTGCAAAGCAGCTGTTTTAGCACGCTTGGAACCTCCTTTTTTGTGTTGGAAGCACATGGTTACAGAGGCAGTTTGGAATCGTCCTCCTCTCCTTCCCCAGGTGGACAGCAAAAGGTTCTTTACTCTGATGCAGTTGCATATAGTGTGTGTACAGCATCATCACCTCACCACTCCTCTCCAGTATTTGTTGATCTACGCGAGGAAGATCCCAGTGGGAGAGGTTGGGTTTTATTTCTTTGGCTGTTTGGTTTTGGTAGCCATGCGTGTGTGTGTGTGTGTGCGTGTGTGTGTACGTAGATTTTGTCGGACGGACTTACAAGTTCTGAAAGGGCTTGGAGTCCTTCATCTGACAGTAGTCTAAAGTAAAAACTACTTTCAGCTAACTTGGTTTGTGTTGTTTAGCTCTTTCAAAATGTAAAGTAGGCTGGTCACTCTGAAGTGAGGGACAGAACATTTTTGGAGATGATAGCTTGCTCGTGGGCTGTGTGTCAGCCTCTGCTGGGTGGCAGCAAGTCATTTGGTGGTGGTTCCAAAGAAGATATTTTGAACAAAGAATGTATTGGGGAAGGGATCTGAAAGGTGTTCTTGTTTCTTCGTTTGCTTTTTAATTTTTTTCCTCTCCCCTTTCTGGAAAAAGATCCTTTGTAACTTTGTAAGGATGCATTTGAAGTTTTAAGCTAGGCATAAATATGATTTTTATACAGTAGCTGTAAAGAGCTTAGAAACCTAAACTAACTTAGAGATAGTAATGTTCCCTCTCCACAGGTGTCCCCATGGATCATGGCAGAGAACCCGAAGGGAAAGGGATAGGATGGTACTTTAAGAAAAATAAAAGCTCTTTTTTTCTTAGGTTTTATGGATTTTTAAGTTCAGAGCAGAGTGTGCCAGCATCTCTCTAGCATCCTCCTTAAAGTACAGGGTTTGAGATTTAGCGACAGATATTTCCCCAACCTTCAGTCATCTCCCAGACCTGCATCCTCATTTGCTAGTCCTGCTCCCAGTGTTTTCCAAAGATTGCACCACCAGTTAGTCATCCCACCCTCGTTTCTGTTTTCTCCCTTGAAATATCATTCACAACAGAATTGTCTGTTTGGGATTTTTTTTTTATTATCCTTCTGCCCAGCTGGCCCTAGCTAATATGAGCCCAGAATCTAACTGTAATGGCTAAAGAGACTTACCTGAGCCCCCTCTTCTCATCTCTTCCCTACTCCAGACACACTACTTCAGCTTTACAAAGACACTAACCTCTTTCCTCCCACCTGTATGACTTTCAAATGGTCAAACCTGTTGGAGAAACTGGGTTATTGCAAGATCCAAGTTACTGCAGTCCCTCTGGTGTAAATGCCATCAGAACTACAAAACTTCCTGTTGAAAAAGGTCACCCCTTTTTTCTCTTTTAATCCCTCCTTTCCTTCCCCCAACAGAATAAAACACTAGAATTTATTTATACGTATTTGATGTTGTAGGTCTAGGTGAAAAAGTAATTGTTTCACTGCTCTATTTATATATTATGTCTGAATTATTCTGTGCAGGAAAGGCCAAGAAATGCATGTGAGCTTCATTCCATTCCTCACCTTTGCGTGACTGTCAGCTGCAGTTGGCAAGACTCTAACTTAGTGGAGTGTTGTGTGATGGAAAGCAGTTTTAGAGCCCAAATTTCTACAGTGCAATACCCTTCTCTGGCATATATTTTTGTTTGTTTGTTTGTTTAAAGCTAGTCCAAGGTTAGTGCAGTTTGTGATGCTCTGGAGTCAAAAGGAGAAGCCTCTGATCCTCAAGGAGCAGAAATGCCAAGGGAGCTGGAATGCTGATGCAAATCCAGCGTGGGGAGGAGGAGAATAGAGACGCGCAGAATGTGTCAGTGTGGTTACAGAGGGCCCTTCTGCTAGCTGTCTGCACTGCTGAAGGGTTGATTTATTGCTGATTTATTCCTTTGTGAGTTGCTTTTGCTTTGACTGGAAATCAGCTATGAAATTGCAGGTTCCTTCTGCTAGGAAAGGTGGTGCAGGGGGAGGGAGAGGTGGAATCCGTCTTCTCGGCAACAACGGGTGAAGCAGGAATCTTCGCAGAGGCTGACTTTGCTGCTTCGTGTTCAGCTCAAAGTCTGAAGCACCTGTGTAGTTGGTCAGTTCCCCGTCACACAGTGATTTATGGCCAGTAGCTCCATTCAGTGCTGCTCTCCTCACCCCTTCTGCTGTTAGCTCTTAATTTAAAAACAAATAAATATTAAAGTCTATGAAGAAAAAATTACAGGGGGGAAGAAAATGGGCACTCCAGTGTATTTTTAAATGACAAGTGAAAGCAGCACAGTCACCAGTGACACAGGTATTGCTCTTGATGTTCCATAGCTTGCTCCTGGCTGTGCCAGCTGTGCAGTGTCAGCACCTCTGGATGTGTTTGCTGCCCGTTGCACTCCTGTGCGTGTGGTGTTCACACAGAGGCACTCACTCCATCAACACCTTCCTTGCAGGAATGCTGCAAAGGTACAAGCTGCCCTGTGGTTCCTGTGTATTTATAGGTAGATATTCAAAACGAGCTGAGTGTTTTTGCTGTGTCTCACTTCTTGGCTACTCCATTCACCTCGCAGCCAGCACCCCTGCATGCCAGGACCTTCTTCTGTTGCATTTTCTAACCCCCTCTTTCACTCTGGGCTGGTTAAGCACAGGTTAATTCCTTGTAGCACCGGTTATTTTTTATTCAGCAGCTCAGTTTCTTCCTAAGAAAGTTGCATTAGTGAATGAGAATTAATTTATAGCAGCCACCAGCATGTTTAGTTGTGGCCCGTGGACAGAAAAGGTGTGTTTTGCTTAAACAGTGGAACTGGAGAGACAGTAAAGTCTGGCTATTTTTGTTGTTTATTTTAATCCAAAGACCACCAGGTTTTCCCAGTGGCCATAAACACTCCCTTGGGTTTAGTGGCTTGTTCTGGCTGCTCCAGATGTCCTTGACTGTTCCCCCAGGAATCACAGCTGCAGCAGTGAGGCGCTCACCCTTTAGCATGTCTCGAGGCGTTGTCCTTAGCTGGAATCCTCCCTCTGGTTCTGTATAAATTGCATTTGTTGTTTCTCAAGGGGATACTGTCCTCCTTAAAGCTTTTAACCTCATGACCTGTATAGTAAATTTTTTTTGGCCTTTCCTCTCTTCGTCTTTTCATGTAGACCAGATATTTGAAAGGGCAGACGATGGATAATTGTGTAACGTGCAACCTGTTTATATTTTTTGGAAACTTTTACTTGGACCGGAATTTGAATCACGGAATCACCAGGCCAGTTGCGGCACACTCTTTATTGCCCTTCTCCTCGTTTCAGTACCTATTGTTTCTCCTTTCAAATATGTGATTGTATTAGCTCTTTCCATATGAAAGAATTCTCCTTATTTAAATAAAAAAAAATTAAAAAAATAAAGCAGATTATGCTTTTCTCAAATTCTCCAGTCGCTTGTGTGGTTTTTTGTTTGTTGTTTTGGGGGTTTTTTTGGTTGTGTGAATGCCGATGGTCGCACCACTGATGTTCCAGGGTAGGGATGGGGGCGTGGAGAGAGTGTTTGGCGTGGCCCGGCACCCTCGGCCGCCGTAGGTGGCTATGACCAGGAGCTGGGGTGGGGGCGAGTCCGCCACAGTCACCATGGCGGCACAGCGGGCCGGGTCGCCACAGTCAGACGTTACCATAGCAACACATCCGGGCAGTCCCTGGGCCCGCCCTCCCGGCGCGGTGTGCGTCTGACGTCACATCCGGCGCCGCCAGGTAGGGGGCGGGTGGAGCGAGGCGCGCAAAACGGCCACGCCCCCCACCGGCGTGCGGGGTCCCTGAGGGGCGGGGGGTCCCGGTCCCGGTCCCAGTCTTGGTCTTGGTCTTGATCCCGATCCCGGTTCTGGTCCTGGTCCCGGTCGTGCTCCCAGTCATGGTCCCGATCTTGATCCTGGTTCTGGTCCCGGTCTCGGTCCCGATACTGATCCCGGTCATGGTCCCGGACCTGGTCCTGGTCGTGTTCCAGGTCCCGATCCTGGCCCCGGTCCCGGCTCCGCGTTGCCGCTGGTCGCGTGCCCCCCTCACCTCCGTACGGTTCGGAGGCGTGGTACGGGCCTGGGGCTCCGGAGGGTGATGAGGTTAGGGTTGGTGGTCCTCTGTCCCCCAGAAACACTCAGGGGAGGGTCCAGGGCTGGATACAGGTGGGCGGTGGGTCCTGGTGATCCTCTAAGGTCGAGATGTGGGGTCAATGGTCCTGCTGCGTCCCAGAGAACTCAAAGGGGGAACAAAGCTGGGTGGGGGGCGATGGTCCTGCTTCCCCCTCAGAAGGGGTGCAGAGTCTAGCGGGGGGTTGATGGTGCTCTGAGGAAGAGCCCGCGGTCGTGCTGCACACGTGCCCCGGGCCCAGCTTTACCACAGGGAGCAGCAGGGCCTCCCATCAGGTGCTCCTGGGGGTCCCAGGGCCTGCAGGTGGTGACAGAGCTCAGGTGAGAGCACAGCTCTGCCAGGGGGTCCTGAAACCTCTGTTCCACATGGCGCTTATGTTTTGTAGGCAGAGAGAAACCAGGCCAGTGGCACTGCGCTGAATGGTGGTGATGTGCTCGCATCTGGCTTTTTTTTCTCCTGATCAAAGCCAGGCAGATGGATGTGTTCTGGTAACTTTCCGTTGTGTTGAGGTGAGGAGACACAACACTGATTCTCTGCTGTTTTCTGACCTAGCTTTTAGCAGTTCTGCTTCCTACAGCACCTGTGCATGTGCTCCAGTAACCAGCTGTTCAATGGAGAGGGTGTTTGAGAGGGTCTGCCCCTCCCTCTCCTACCCCCAAAGAAATACCTCTGTTTGCTAGGAAGTAGGTGGGGGTTTTTTTAAGCTACCTGAGCTCTAAAAAACTGAGGTAGTGATGTCATCTGGTGCCTGAACACACAGTTTGTCCATCAGACAATTTGCATCAGAATTTGGGCTGTGAGGTTTTCTTTGCACAAAGCAGAGTATAGGCTGGAGAATTAAGCTGCTGTGTTTCTGCAGAACCAGTGTAAGAATAAGCAAGGTTTCTAGCTTACTACTGCAGGCAGAAGCAGGGCAGATGTAAAGTGTGACAGTTTAGTAATTTTATTTTTACCATTACTCCTGTAGGTAGAATAGAAACACATAAATATGAAAAGCGAGAGAACTTTGGGAAATGAATTACTATGAGCTACTTGCAGCAGAAATTAGGGCTGATGCTTTCTGTGATGTTCAGCTTGCTGTGAGCCAAAGGCTGACTGCTGTTCTCCTCTTCTGCACTTGAAGATTTGGACAAACCTTTGACAGGATGTTGGGATTTCTGAAGGAGCCGGTTGTGGTCACTGCAGAGATCAATGTCAACCTCGTGGCACTGACTGTGATGGGATTAATAAGTCGTCTTTGGGGGCTTTGCTATCCCCGGGCTGTGGTGTGAGTAGAAGTTTCTTTTCTACCTCAACAACACAGACTTTTGTTTTCCAAACATTTGTGAGTAACAGTGCAGGAGCAGAAGAGCAGAGCTTGACTGATGTCAGCCTCTTTAAGTCACAGAATTATAGAATCACAGAATGGTTTGGGTTGGAAGGGACCTCAAAGCTCATCTTGTTCCAAATCCCTGCTATGGGCAGTGACACCTTCCACCATTCCAGGTTGCTCCAAGCCCCATCCAGCCTGGCTTTGAACACTTCCAGGGATGGGGCAGCCACAGCTTCTCTGGGCAACCTGTGCCAGGGCCTCATCTCCCTCACAGGGAAGAATTCTTTCCTAATATCCAATCTCAGCCTACTCTCTGTCAGTGTGAAGCTGCTCCCCCTTGTCCTGTACTCCAGGCACTTGTAAGTAGTCTTTCTCTATCTTTCCTGTAGGCTCCCTTCAGCTACCAGGAGGCTGCAATTAGGTCACCCCTGAGCCTTCTCTTTTCCAGGCTCAACAATCCCAGTACAGTGATAGTGTTTCCCTAATAAAACCTCCTGAGGAGAAAGGGCAAAGCCTCAGTGCTTCGCTGCATTCTTAGCTTTCTGCCAACAAATCAGTGTTTGCTTTCCTAGTATCCCTGCAGGATAACTCCAGTTAGATTTGACATATTTCTGCCTCTGGTGTTTCAGTTTCGATGAAGTTTATTATGGCCAATTCGTTTCACTCTACATGAAGAGGATCTTCTTCGTGGATGACAGTGGCCCACCTTTTGGCCACATGCTGCTGGCCTTGGGAGGTAGGGTCTCCTGGAATTGGGAAGTGCCTGTTAGTTGTTGCTGTGGAAGGGAGAAGTGCTGGTTAGAAATGAATCATCAGATCCAGTTATGGGGGAAAAGCATAAGGCAGAGATGAGATTCTGATGTAGAGAGAATTGGGTTTTCCTTCATTTAGGATTGCTAGATGGCCGTTGCATGAGTAGACGAGAGGTGATGAAGCCGTGTATCCATTACCTCACAGTTATCCAATCCTATGGATAAACAGAAAGGTAAGAACTGCTAGTGGCAAGAAATAGGCAACAAGCAGACTCTCAGGTCTGAGTTCCTTTCTGTGGCTGAGATATCACAACATGAAAGAGTGTATGGAAAGGAGAGATTAAATATACATCTGACTTTGTCACTGAGAATCTTTTGTTCCCAATTTATATTCTTGGTGCCTCTGCACATTCTCAAGCTCTGCTGCAGACAGAACAGTATCAAAGAGGATCCTTTTGGGAAAGAGGGCCTTAATGCATGGAAAACTTGTGTGTTTGGGAAATGGTTTCCAATTTAGCAGCAGTTTTTATTCTTGTTTTGAGACTGGGAATTCTCTTGCTTATGCTGTAGGTTACTTAGGAGGATTTGATGGAAACTTCTTATGGAACAGGATCGGAGCTGGTAAGAACTGATTTTAACTGTCTCATTCTTTGGAGAAAATAAGCAGAATTTCAGCAACTGGCAGATTCCTTTTGCCTGTCTAGTGAAAATAACACCTTATTCAACACCTTCACTTCTCTTTTTAAATAAGTCTTCTGCAGGTCTCTAGCACAACTTAAAAGCACTATGAATTCATAGCACAGGTTTTTAAAATCAGCTAAAACAGTTTAAGCAGTACAAGATGGACAATAAATTAGCACAAGTAGGAGTTAGATTCAGCAGCTAAGAAGTTCTGTATTGATCTGCCCTCTCTGCAATTAAGTTTCCAAACTGGTGCATCACTGTTTGCTGTTTCAGAGTACAGCATGAACGTTCCTGTGTGGTCCCTGCGCCTCCTGCCAGCGCTGGCTGGTGCTCTCTGTGTGCCTTTAGCCTACCAGATTCTGGTTGAACTGCACTTCTCCCACTGTGCTGCACTTGGAGCTGCTCTTCTGATTCTCTTAGGTAAGATTTTTCCACTGAGCCCCATTCTTCATACGTGGGCAGAAGAGTCCCTTTTCCCCTTAGGAATTTTTAGGGTGGAGTAGCATCTCCCCAGAAAACACTGGCCTGCATTCAGCCCTGGCCTGTGCCAGTCTGTGCTGAGCCTCCCTGGTCTCCTCCATCCTCACAGCTCTGCAGCAGGCTGCTCTTCTAGGCTTTATACAAATTCATTTCAATATTAAGCAAAATAGACAGCCTTACAGCCTCACAGAACACCATCTTTCTTGTATCCAAGGAGGCCTGTACTCCCTTCCTCAGTTTTACAGGATGAGTTACAACATACTGGTTTTTAGCAGCAGTGCAACCCTACTTGCAGTCAGAGCTCATCAAATTTCTTCATCTCCAGACTGCCGCAAACCAGCCTGTGTCCTTAGCACTGTGATTGACACTGTTCTGGTGTGTACAACTCAGTTGGTTTTTCTTTCTCTGAGGGGCTGCTGGCAGCTGCCTGAAAGGGAAAGAGCCTCTCAGCGGCCCTTTAGCAGCCTGATAAGAGAAACCTCTCCTAGCTACCAGCTGCTCTGAATCTGGCTCATTGCAGCTCCCTTTGCTGCAGATTTCTCTTTTCCCTCATTGCCTGCTGGGCTCACTGCCTGGGCTCTGTGCCTTGAGAAGCACCTCTCTGGATTTCCCAGCACTGATTTTCTTTGCCCTTGTAGGAAGCACAGCAGCTTTATCTGCCTCCTGCCAGGCTTTACTGCTTGCCCAACTCTTTGTCTTGGAAACAGTTATGGCCATGTACTTTGTTCCTGCTGGAAGGTTTTTGTCCCTCTAAACCCAGCACTTCCCCATTACAGCCAGTAGGAATTGGCTGTCCCTAAAAGGGCAGGTCCTTCTGTTGGATAATGATGTGATTGTCTGAGGAAGCACTTGCCTGTAGATAAGTTTCTCTAATTTTGTGTCTGTCTCTCTTTTCCATCAGAAAACTCTCTGGTCACTCAATCAAGGTTCATGCTCCTGGAATCAATATTGATTTTTTTTATCCTGCTTGCAGTTTTATCCTACCTGAAGTTCTACAATTTGCGAAAGCACAGGTAAAATAGATTGTCTCCCATCCTTTTGGGCAATCTCATGGCGACTTTTTTTTGTCACAGACTGTGTTTTTCTATGCCAGTTAACCCTTCTGCAACTCACTTCCTCTGTCTGTAAAATCAAATGCTTTGATCTCTCATATGGCTGCCCCATAAGTTTTCTCCTGAGCAGTGTTGAAGAGTGTTTTAACTGTTAGCAGGGTCGTCTCTTTTTCATTTTAATATAGAAATAAAATGCCTTGGGAGCACTTCTTTGCCCACCCAGATTTTTTACTGGAAGGTTTCCTTCTGTGCACAGAAACACTGATGATAACAGGTCACTTAATGCTCCTTTGTAACTGTTTACAGGCATTGAATTTAGAGATAATTGTCTCTTTTGTTCTCTGATCCTTGCAGAGGAAAAAGTAAGCCTTAGTAAAGTAAAATTATCTTTAAACTGAGCCTAGCAAGTGATTTAATACATTTATCTTTAAGTGCCTTCTCTGGAAGCTGGTGGTTTTGGCTCCTACTGACTGGAGTAGCCTGTTCCTGTGCAGTTGGGTAAGTGATGATGTCTTACTTGGACTTTAATGCCTCCTGTTAAAGAGAAAATTTGAATATTTTTATCTTTTGTTAGGTAATTGTGTAGTAGTTTTTAATCATGTTAATTTTTTATGCACTTTCTTCTCAGAGTGAAATATATGGGCCTGTTTACCCATATGCTGCTCTTGGCCATTGCAGGCCTCCACTTCTGGCACATGATAGGAGACCAGAGCTTGTCAAATGTAAGTAGCACAACATGCAGAATCTGTTCTTTGTAACTTTTCAGTGCAGGAGCCAGCCAGGAGCCTTGCAAGCCCACAGATAACAATGTTGTCTGCAGCTGGATTTTGTACTAAAATTCCTTGTCTGGAAACCCTCCAGTCACAGCACAGTTCCCAGCTCAGTTGCTGGGGAAGATGGAGTTCAGTTTAAGAAAAATACTTGTTTGTGACTGGCTTTTCTGCTCTTACCCATGTCTTGGTGATGTGTGACTCAGAACGTACACTGTCTCACATATTCCTGCTAGCTCCACTTGAAATCCTTGGTGAAAATTATCCAGTTGTCCTCAAAGTTACTGCTGAATGAGGGTGGTGGGGGAAACTTAGGAAAGACAAACAAAACAAGCTAAGTGCTCTGGTATTTTTAATATCTAGAGCATGAAACCAGTGAGTTTTCTCTGTTCTTCCAGGTTTCCTTGCTGTGCCATTTTCTAGCCCGGGGTCTGGCCCTCATCATCATCCCAGTGGTGTTGTACCTCTCCTTCTTCTATGTTCACTTGGCTTTGCTGTATCGCTCTGGGCCTCATGACCAGATCATGACAAGTGCTTTCCAAGCCAGCTTAGAGGTAAAGGAAATGTGGTCCTGGAACTGATTTATTAGAGAGAAGAGGAGGAAATCTGTCTTCACTATTAGGTGGTGTTTAGTCCTGTTCCTTTGAGCCTGAATGTTTGTTTCTTTTATGTCATTTAACGACTTTGCTGCTGTAGTACTGCTTTAAGATGAAGGAATAATGACTGAAGTCCTAATAAGAGATGAAAAACTTTTCCCAGTGAACCAAGAACAATATATTCACTCTTCTGCTGAAGGTGTGTCCCTTCCTAAGGGAAACTCCACAGAAGTAGATACAATACTGAGCTGTCACATGGTGACATGGTTTACTACTGGAGTGCTTAGTTTGTCTTTTAGAACAGTGTGGTTTTAGGGATATTCTCTGAGACCCTGTAGTCTTTTAGTTTTTAGGTGTTGGTGTATTTACTGTCTGCTGAGTATGATGCAGCAAGACTCAATGTTGGTAGATAAAACCAAATGAGAAGGCACTGTGTGAAGATACTGCTGCATTAAAGTGACAGATGACTCAATAGAGTTCAGTCAGACAGCCTCTGGGTTGTTTCTCCTTCTTTGTACTTACCCTGTCCTTACACTTCTCAGGGTGGGCTGGCTCGAATCACTCAGGGCCAGCCCTTGGAGGTGGCCTATGGCTCCCAGATCACCCTGCGGAACGTGCTGGGCAAGCCCATGCAGTGCTGGCTCCATTCTCACGCCAATACTTACCCCATCAGGTGAGGAATCTGGCTGGGTCTGTGTTGGTAGGGTGAAAATAGGCTCTGCTTCTTCACCTGCCAGTCTAAGTATTGCAGTTTGGGTCCTGGCAAAGTCTCCATTAATCCTTCAGGTTGGCTGTGTGTTGTAGGAATGTTCAGTGAGCTGGTGCTGGTTTGTGTTGCTGTGACTGGTGAGCTCAGAAATGTACCACTACACTGCTGTGGGGCTTTGTACCTTTCTGTGCAGGTACGAGAATGGCCGAGGCAGTTCCCATCAACAGCAGGTGACCTGCTATCCCTTCAAGGATGTGAACAACTGGTGGATTGTCAAAGATCCTGGAATGTGAGTACGCAAGAGATTTAAATTCAAGCTATATGCTTCCAAAACCTGACCAGGGCATAGCTTGGATTGGACATAACTCTTCTCTGCTTATGGGTGCAGAAGCCACTTGTGATCTGACCGAGTGATTGCAGCTGCAGAGTTGGTAAGGACAGCTCTTTGCACAATCCTCCTCAATGTAGTAAAAGCATTATTGAGGACTCTGAAATCCTGTCTGAACTGCTTCTGCCAGAACGTGGGCTGTGCTGTGCACAAGGGGGACTTGAAAGACTCACAGGACCGGTGGAAATTCTTCAGGTGTTCTGCATGAAAGGGAAGCTCTGCTTTTTGAAGTGTGTGAGCCATGGTGTTGAGAGTGTCTTGATGAGTTTTATCAAACTTGAATGAGTCTCAGAAAGGAGTAGAAAACACTTTTGAAAAATGAGTAGTTCTTTGTATTAAAAGTATGGGATGAGCTGTAAAATCTGCCACATAGGGAAGGATTCCAAGTGGTGCCTGTACCTGAGAGGCCTGGTTTGTGCTGAAGTGTTTTGGCATTGTCACTCAGTGCAGAGCAGGACTCTTTGTTCTTGTTTGCCAGTAAAAGCCCTTGCGTGATATAATTTCATACTGATCAAAAAGTTGCTCTTGTAGGTTTCTTGTGTTGTTCTGGGAACTGCATAAAGAGTCCTGTCAGAAGGATTGTGTCCCATGACAGGTCACATCCACATTGGGAAAGTTTGTCCTTGGTGCAAACCTTTCAAGTAGGGACTCTATCAGAACCCCAGATCCCAAAAATATTCTTAAAATTCTTAATGAGCATGGGAGGATGTGAATTCCTTCTGTGCAACAGTAAGATACAGACAGCAGTTCAGTGAACTGCAGTGTTCCCCCTTCTCATGGCCCTGTCCAGAAGCAAGGTGAGAGTTTGGGCTGCATGGTGGAGAAAGCTATTGATCTCCCTTACAATTCTGCCAAAGTGACATCAGCTGTAGTACAGCACCCAGTGTTTCACAGAAGCCACCAAACAGCTGTGGGACGGGAATAACCTTAATTCTCTTCTGACTGACCTGGATTCAGACCACTGACCTAATGCCTGGAGTGTCAGTATCCCATTACTGATCCTCTGACTCATTCTGCCCTTAGCTCACCTTTGCCTTGATGAGCTTTGTTTCCATTCTGGTGCGATCTATATGTTGCTTTAATTTCTCATCTTCCTGCCTAAATGTCTATCCCTGCCTGCAGCTTCTTGACCCAGCAATTTGGTCATGACAAGGTTGTGTTATATATAAAGATGTATGAAATGTAACCATTTCCTCTTGGGTGTCCCTTCACCAGGCAGCAGCTGGTGGTGAGTAACCCACCCCGGCCCGTCAGGCACGGACACATCGTGCAGCTGGTCCATGGCATCACAACTCGCTACCTCAACACGTAAGTGCTTTCCTCATGCTCTGCCCTGCCAAGCCTGCTGGCTCATTGTGCTCTGCTGGCTCTCAGAAGAACCGTGCAGGGGTTGAAGCACAGTGACCCTGCATTCAGATATGTCGTAAACTGCCTGTTAGTCCTGGATTCTTAAACAGGTGAGCCTAGGAGGGACTTCGTGTGGTTAGTTCCATCAGCCATCCCTGTGGCCCAGAGGAAGGATGCTGGATGCTTATTTATTTTTTGCAGTTGACTTGGCAGTGGGATTTGATCCTAACCACAAAATGCTCAGTGGCTGCTCACTATTTCTGGTCTTCTCTACTAGTGGCTTTAGAGGGGCAAGTGATGGTTTCACAGTTGATTTTACAATCAATTTCATGGCAGTTCTGCCGATAGCTAAATACAGAGTCCCCTCTGCAAGTCTTCATCCTTGCCCCTTTTCTGCCCCCACTCCAGGCAGGTGCAGATATTTAGGATTTTGTGTGACTTTTAACCCAAAGCCAACTCCACTGACTTTGGCCATCTCCTGCCTGAAGGATGTGCTCTGGAGGTTAGGAGGAGGTGTTGGAGAACCCGGTGTGCTGTGGCTGATTGCCAGAGATTCTTGCCTGTTTTGAAAGCCTGCAGTATGAAGTTCCCTCCTGACTGCTTCCCAAATGGCATCTGCGTGAACTTGAATATCACTCAGATTAGGAAGGGGGTTGTTCTGAACTTGGGTTTTTGCTATGTTCCTTCCAAACCTAATTTGTTCATTATTGGATACCCCAGTGAACAGCGTCTCTGTTTGTCACAATCAGTGCTTGTTCTTCAGCCTGGCATCAGAGGCATCTGCATTGGCTTCCTCTGAGCCTGTTCCTGGCAGCTCTTGGTTGTGGAGAGTGCTCTCTCTCAGAGTAAACAGTGCAATCTCTATAAGTGAGTTACTTTTTGCTTTATTACTGAATCCAGTCTAAGCCAATTCCATATGGGTTTGCTTTTTATATGAATTTGGGAAATGATGGTGGAGGATCTTCCTTTATTTGTTTTCTAGGCATGATGTTGCTGCCCCTCTTAGCCCCCACTCCCAAGAAGTTTCCTGCTATATTGATTATAACATCTCCATGCCAGCACAGAACCTCTGGAGAGTGGTGAGTGGTCAAGGGAGGGGAGGAGCTGATCATGTTCCAGCAGAAACAGCTGAGACAACATGGATCAAAAGCCATCCTTCTGTTGTAGGAAATTGTAAATCGGGAGTCTGACACAGATGTGTGGAAGACAATTCTGTCAGAAGTGAGGTTTGTTCACGTGAACACCTCTGCAGTGCTGAAGGCAAGTGGGGTTGTGTTTATTTGCCTGTAGCTTTTGCTTCATGCTGTTCTTGTAATCTCACACATTTTGCTCCAAAATACCTAAACCACTGCAACAAATAGCCAAATAAGTAAATAAAAGGAAACAATAAACTTGCTCACTGTGACAAAAGAGCAGCATGTGTTTTAGGTAGTCATACTTCATCCCTTTTCAGCATCCAAGCTGTCCTGCTTTTCAGGAGGTTGTGACCACTGCACACAGCTGGGCCTTAGAAACTGATGCTGAATCTGTGTGTAGCACGGGACAGCAGCTGGAATAGTTAAGGACCTTTTTCTTCACAGAATCACTTTTTATTTGCCAGAATCACTGACTTTATGGCTGTAGCCTTTGTTGAGACAGTACTGCATGATGATTCTTCACACACTTTGCTGTCATCCACTGCCAGGCAGAGCCTGGCAACTGCCATCCTGAAGCTGTAAGTTTACAGACATCTTCCTCTTTCAGCTCAGTGGAGCATCTTTACCCGAGTGGGGATACCGGCAGCTGGAGGTGGTTGGAGAGAAGCTGTCCAAAGGCTACCACCAGAGCATGGTGTGGAATGTGGAAGAGCACAGATATGGAAAAAGTATGTCTGAACCATGTTCTTGAAGGCGATTTCTGTGACTGGGGACACTTCATGTTGATGGGAAGGTGGTACTGTGTGTGTGTGTTCAGTTGGCTCTGTCATGATGTCAGAATCCTTACAAAGTCCCTTTAGGTGCTGTTGCAGTTGGATGATGCATTGGAGAAGGGCTCCTGGGAGAGTGAGGAGCCCAGGATGTATCCTGTGTGCTCTCTCCTCTTTCTAGCTTTCTGCCTGTTCTGCGGTTATTTCTGAGCTATGCTCTTTTCTTCCAGGCCAAGAGCAAAAAGAGAGGGAAGTGGAACTCCACTCCCCCACACAGATGGACATCAGTAAAAACCTCAGCTTCATGGCAAAGTTCACAGAATTGCAGGTGAGTGTCTTGTTATTCCCTTCATCTTTCCTTCTGCTGCAGAGCAGGAACCTGAGCATTTCTGCAGACTCTGAGCCTGAGGATTCATTGCTTAGTCCTTGCTGATAGTTTGGCTTCCTCACTGAAAAAAAATGTTTCTGAATGTACTTTTAAGGGCATTAAAGACCTGGGCTGTCCAGTAATGAATACCCAAGTGATTGTGTAACAGAAAAGGGGGAGGAAGATTGGTTGGGCACCCAGAAGCTGCCTGAAGCTGAGCTGTAATGTGTGGTATGTGCAGTCAGTAGTGTTGATGCCCCTTACTATGACTGTAGAAATTCACTAAGGAAAGTGCATTATGTAGGAGCAAAATAAAACCATTGCACTGATCAGTGTCCATATGAGATATGCAAAATCTTTTTCCACTCCCAGCTTAGGAACTTAGCATCTTACATCTGGAGCTGTTCACCCATGCCTGCTATCGCACCTGTTGTTCCAATTCTGAAAGGCTTCTGTTTATCTTTTTTTCTAGTGGAAAATATTCACATTAAAAAATGAAGACACAGAACATAAGTACAGCTCCTCTGCCCTGGACTGGATCACACTGGACACAAATATTGCCTACTGGCTCCACCCGACCTCGGGGGTAAGTACCAGAGGTAGAAGTAGCTGTGAAGCTGTTGAGAAAGCACAGTTCAGCTCACATGTGAGCTCCAGGAGTGGGAGTCAGAGCAGGGCTGCAGTTCCAGCCAAGGACTCTTCCTGTATTAATATATTTTCCATGAGGGGTGAGGTATTTATTTTAGCATGAGATACAGCTTTGACAGTAGTTACTTTTAATTAAATCATGTCTGCTTGCATTTTTTTAAAGGTAAACTGCAGTTTAATAGTTTTCATTATTGATTTAATTTAGAAGATGAGTTCATCTCCAATAGCATCCTTTAAATGCCTTCCATTACACAAGAGTCTTAAAGCAGCAAAGTTTATCAACCAGCTTTGTTCCAGGTTACTAGGCAGGCACATTCTGGAGCTTACTTTGGCAAGTTTGTGTAGGTAATATTCAAACTTACCTAAAAGAACCACAGCATGTTCCTGCTTCTGGCTTAGACCATGATCTGTTCTGCAGGCCCAGATCCACCTCCTTGGGAATGTTGCCACCTGGGCTTCAGCTAATGTCGCTGCCCTCGTCTACCTGTGTCTGTCCCTGTGGTACTTGCTACGACGGAGGAGGAAGATTTATGACATCCCTGAAGGTCTGACTGCACTGTGTGTGTGTGTCCAGGTGGAGGGATGTGGCTTGTTCTGCTCTGAGATGCCATCTCCTGTCTCCTGCAGATGCCTGGCAGCTCTGGGTGTCAGCGGGAGGCATCTGTGTTGGAGGCTGGGCTGTGAATTACCTGCCCTTCTTCCTGATGGAGAAAACACTTTTCCTGTACCACTACCTGCCTGCTCTCACGTTCCAGATTCTCCTGATTCCCGTTGTACTGCAACATCTTGGTGATCATCTCTGCAGGTATTTGGCTGTAGCAGAATAGGTCTCTCTCTTGAGCAAGAGAATTGGCACAGTTGTTCTCTCCAGGGCTGCCACCTGGGCAAGCTGCTGCAGGGAAAGCAGTGGTTTTTGCAGCAGTAGCCACACTGTCATTTGCCTTTAGAGAAGCCAAACCAAGCACAGGTCTTTGGGATGAAGTGTTTGGCCAGCCCTGATGTAACATGAGTGCTCTTTCCCTTTCTCATCACAGATCTGTGCTGCTCAAGAGCATGTTCAGTGCCCTGATTGTAGCCTGGTTCTCCTCAGTGTTCTTTGTGTACTGCACCTTCAGCCCCGTGACCTACGGGCAGCCCGCGCTGTCCCCCACGGAACTCAAGGCCTTGCGCTGGAAGGACACCTGGAACATCCTGCTCCGAAAACAGTGACCACTGCAGTCTGCTTACAGCAAAAGGAAACGCCTCTTGTGCAAAGCCAAGGATTTATTGGTAGTATCACTGAAATCTTAACAGTCGGATCAGGTATCTGATAGCAGTCCAGATCTAATGAGTACAGGAAAAGAAAATAAATGAACACTGTTACACAAAACGTCTCGACAGTGATACAGCTGTCATGAGCACAGTTCCCAGTTTCTGCCCATTACATTCACCCTGCCCCTCGGGGTCTGAGGGTTGCTGACTTCAGTCAACAGCATTCCCACTCCTTTGCTGGGAAGAGCTGCAACAACTTCCTCTCTTTCCTGGGAGTATGATGGTGGTGATTTCTTCCTTCTGGCACTACATTGCACTTACGGCTGTTAGATGTGTTTCCTATCAGCTTGGTCTGCAATTCCATGGGACAAGTTACTAAAAAAGGACTCTTTCCAACACATCAGATACTTTTTTGTGTTTGCTTTGTTATGCCTAAAAAACACGTTTTCCCAGCTCTAAAGCTTGCCCATCTTTAACAATCCGTAACTGGCCCTGCAGCCTTATCCCATGACTCTATTCCTCAACAATGCATTCATTATTTGCCCCCAACTTTCAATGCTCTGCTATCATTTCTATTTATATAAATACAGCATCAAGCTACATTTATAAATAGTTCGTTCTGCATAGAATAATAACTTGTTACTATTATTTATAATAATTTGACATGACCATCATTCTGAAGAAGCAAAATAGACATTAAAAATTGCTGTTACAGTTAAGCTAAAACAGGGCTTCAGGCAAGCCAGGAATTCAGCCAAAGCCAGAGGAATCCTTTGGCCTTGTGGCAGTGATGTGAAGCCTGAGGCCTGTTACCAGCAATGGCAGTACTGCCATTACCCCCCAGATCCCATGGGAAGGGGAACCCTGGGCAAGGTAAAACTGATCCTGCTGACAAGGAAACCTGCTCTAACTTGTGCACATGGGTTCAGGGTGAAAACACTGAAACCCAGTCCATGGCCTGGCCTGCACCAGCAGAGAATTCACAGAGAAGAAGGCAAAGGTGAAGCACTGGGATTGCTCAGTGGGGAATTTGTAATGGCAGTGTCCAGGTGTCCAGGCAGGGCTGTAGTACCTGGGCCACATTCCATTTCTGTATCTCCATGTGGCTGCAGCAGCAGGCCCTGCCCAGAGCAGCATTCCCACACCCAGGGGCTCTGGGCTGTGCAGTTCCTCACTGCTCTAACAAATGCTATCCAAGGCTGCTTCCAGCTCCCCACCCCTGCCCTCAGAGGAGGGGATGATCCAACACCACAGTCATTCAAAGTAGGTTTTAGTGACTGTTTTGCTCCTACTGTAATCAGCCCTGAGAGCTAATGCTTCAGTGCAGTAGCTCATACTCTAAGTCTGTCACCCTGAGCTAAACAGCACCCAGCAGCAGTCAGGAAATGACCTGCCTTGTCCTGGGCATTGCAGAAGTACCACTGAACTGTGGAGACCACTGAGACACCAAACTTCACCCATTTCCAGTGTTGAAAAGACTGAAGGGATGAAAGTGCAGACTGCATTTCTTAAGTTTGGGGTTTTTTCTCCAAATTTTCAGCCATGACAGAACCAAAGATAACAATTCTGAGCTAAAGGGAGAAAGAACTGGTAAGAGTCCCTCCAGCAGTTTTCCTTTCTGTGCCTTTGTGCTGGCCTAGTGCAAGTAGCAAAATTACCTTCTATAAAAAGTCATTTCTAATCACCGTTCATTTATTTATTAGCCAAAGTAACACACCCACAACCAAAAGAGCCAGTCCCTGCTTTTAGAAAATGAGCACATATGAAAAAATTCCTTTTAATAACATTTCCCTCCCACCCTTATTCTTAAATTTACACCGTAAGTCCACACTTAAGAACAGTATCACAAGGACATTTTCAAAGGTCCAGCCAGCACTTCATTGCAGATTTTTTTCCAGACAGACACTTCATGCTGCTGCAGTATCTCTTATCTGGGGTAAACTACAGAAACTGGGATGTCACTGTTTGTACTCGTCTGCTCTTTTTAGAAAGCCAGACATTCTTGAGCTGAAGCTGCTGGAGTGCAAGGCAAGCGCTCTGACCCTGTCTGAGGGTAGAACGTGTCCAGGCAGCTGCTTGTGCCAGCAGGAGGAGGGTCCTGCAATTCCCAGCTTCCCCCCTTGCTGACCTCACCAGCCATCTCTGGAAGTGGACGGATTCTGCCCAGCAGAATGTGCAACCAGCAGTACAGAAATGCACTAAAAGACACTAATACTGACAAAGTCAGGTTTCTGTTTCCATGAGCAACTCAATCCAGTTGGAGCTCACACATTCACTAACTGTGGTAAAAGAGACTATTTGGGTACAAAAAATAACCATACAAGATTCAGGAGCTTAGAAAGGGAATAAATTAGGAATCAGAAACAACTTATTGGGCCTGTCCCCTGATGAAATGCAAGTTCCCATTTGTCCCAGACAGCCTCTGTCTCACCCCTGTCCTGGGGCAGAGGTGCCTCCACAGGTCAGTCCCCCTGACCCCAAGGCTAAGAGGAGGCCGGCCAGCAGCAGAGCACGGCCAGAACTCAAGGTGCCAACAAGGTGGAGAAGACTAAGAGCTGCACCTGCTTGTTAAAATTAACAGGGTGTGAGCTAGTCTTGGATAGAGAGAAGAAAACCCATGAGGCAGATAATTCTCCTGCTAAGACCATCATCAGGGAAATGGGGTATCTTGCCAATCACCTGGTAGTGCTTAATTTTCAGGGGAGTCTTCAGCATTAGATCTCATTTTGAAAATTAAGAAAAGGCAGGTAGCACTGCCTTTAACCAGTTCATCAAGTAACAACTCCAGACATCTCAGGGAGAAAAGGGAGGGGTTTGGAGGGGAGAGGGGTGGATGGCCAACTCCTTCCTCTCCCCTCTGTGAGAAGGTTCCCACCAGGATCCCCTCCGCTGCTAGGACGACTTAAAGGACACTTCACCAAGCATTCTGTCGAAGTCCTTTCCCAAAGTTGTCTTCAGTGTTGGTCTGGACCAGAGGCAAACCCTTGGGATGAGCTGGGTTAGTGTGGGCGGCTGCTGGACTCCAGGTGGGAGCGTTTTCCAGCTGCCAGGACACTGCTGCTCTCCGCCTGCTCCGGGAACGGCCGCTTGTACGTCCGGCCGTGCCCGTTCACCGCCCCGCGCTGCCACTTGCAGATGTCTCCGTTCAGGATGTCCTGGATGTGCTGCACTATGAGGTTTATGGCAACTGCAGAGAGGAATGGGAAATACAGGACATGGTGGCTTCCCCAGTGGAGCATCCAGCCCTGTTCAGCTCAAGTTTTAACAAGCCCTTAAATGAAACTCTGCCCGCTGTCTGCAGCAGCCAGGTCAGACCTCAACAGGTCACTTTTCCAGCCCTCCACAGGCTGAGCAGCTCCCTCCCCACCAGCAAAACTCCTTTCCTTGGAAGCAGGTACCCAAGGCAGCAGTGTGCCTCCTGCTCTCTTCCCAACCCCAAGGGTGTCTCCCCAGGAAAATCAGGGAAGCCAACTCCCTCTTACCCATGTTGTCGACTCCTCGGGGGATGATCACGTCTGCATACTTCTTTGTCTGCAAAACAGAAGCAGTGGTGGAGGCTGTTAATGGGAAAAGTCAGCTTCATTCCAGGAAGAAGCAACCAAAGGCCAGAAAACTGGGCAAAGATGGAAGGTTTCAGTGCTCCAGGGTTTTAGGTTAAAGCTCTCTCTCATGGTAACACCTAAATGACATCACACTGGCAAATGTGCACTGGATTCAAGGCCAGGGATTGTTCTTGCTGTCCCTTTGCAGAGAATCACCAGGTAGAAACAGCAGGTCAGGTGTGCAGTCCTTGCTTTTACACTTTTGAGCTGCCTTCAAACACTGCCTGCTTCAGGTGAGGTCTGTTTGCCAAGAGCTGGTTTTAATCAGCATTTCACAAGCCATTGCTAAATCTCTGCTGAGAGCCAAGGTACCCAACGTGCATATGAAATTCCTGCCTGCCTCTGATAACATTTTATTGATCTCTACCACCATAGCACTCCTGCTTTTTCTTCCCCCCTCCATTTGGAAAAAAGCTGGCAAACTCAGCATTTCTAATGAGTACTTCTACAATCCCAGAATTCCTTTGATCTAGAGCAAGAGGACCGTTTCCAGCTTATTTAATCCACATACAGGATTTTGTTCTCATAGGGCTTTTTACGAATTTATTTGATTACATGAGCAGCTAAAATGACTCCACACTACATGGTAGAGCAAGCAGAGCTAGAATGGTCTGCTCCAGGTTTTCACCAGTGTTCCCTTTGAGAGAGGCTGCTGGAAACCAAGCTTTTCTCTCTCCTACAAGAAGAGACTGAGAATAAACTGAGAGTGGGAGTGTTTCATTCAGAGAGACCCATACTAAAATAGCCCCAGCAGGCAGCAGTGAGGAAACGTGCTCGAGGCATTTCCATGGTGCCTCACCAGCA
The DNA here is from genome assembly GCA_013400975.1 of Atrichornis clamosus. NCBI lineage: Eukaryota > Metazoa > Chordata > Aves > Passeriformes > Menuridae > Atrichornis > Atrichornis clamosus. Next base: position 1,818 of record WBMZ01017480.1, on the reverse strand, counting down.
GAAGGGACCATTTCAGTTCCTTAACAACCAGCTCGTAATGGTTGAAGACATGAGGCAGAGGGGAGAGTGTGGCATTTGTAAAACACAAATATCAAAAGCCACCACTGCTGTACGTACAGCAGCTAACCCCCAGGGAACTCTGCTCCCCTACGCCCTCCCAAAGCAAAGACCCCACAAATGAAATTTGTGAAAGGCTCCATACCGGCAAGCAGAACTCCTCAAAGGCAGGCTTGACAAACGTGGTGTACTGGGTGAGGATCTGCTCGAGGTCCCTCCCACGCTTCATATCTCGCAGAACTGGGATGGGGAGATAAAAGCCCTGAGTGTTGCCCATGGGTGAGGACGGATAAGGAACAGGAGCACGGCGGGGCTTTACCTCTGCGGGACAGCCGGACATCAGAGTCTGTGTCCACAAAGAGACGGAGGTGGAACATGTCCCGAATGTCTTGATTGTAGAAAACCAGGATCCCCTCAAAGAGGACCACGTCAGCAGGATAGACCACCGTTGTCTCTGCCAGCCTGCCAGGAAAGAACACCCAGAGCCCACTGTTAAACGGCTCCATCACCGCCAAGCGATCTGTCCCCAGCCTGGGGACACCCAGGGACACAGCCCAGGGCTTCACACAAAACCACAACATACCTAGAATGTGTCACGAAGTCGTACGTTGGTACCTCAACCGTTTTGCCCTCAACAATGTTCTTCAGGGTTGAATGCATCAAATCGTTATCGAAAGCATCTGCGAGAGGAAGGTTTGAAGAGCAGGAGTTTCAGATGCTGCTGTATCAAATGTTCTGCTCAGATTTTTCTAGACTCAAAGGAAAAACTCCCTGGCCAGTATTTCACCAGGAAAAAAGGAATTTACAGCTTATTCTTTCCTATCAGCAGCAAAACCACACTCACTGGCCACATGACAACTGCTGTGCTTGCTTACAGAGATAAGGAAGAGACAATTTGCTGTTTATAAGCAACTACAATATAATGAAATTAAAAGCCCAAAAGTGATCATTGTATAATTTTATCAAACCACTTGGTAATTGTGTTATTTTGTGCAACGTTGTTCATCTGTTAGTCAAGAGTCAATTGGAAAACCTCAGGCATCCTTAATGGTTTCCATTACCCACCCAACAGGCACCAGACTTCAGCCAAGGGCACATCCCTGTCCCACCCGCAACCCACGGCACTCCTCCAGGCAAGGGGAGCAGCTGTTTGTGTGGACAAGAAGTAACAGGAAAGGATTTGGGGAATTATGTAGTTTATACAGAGCCTCTCAAGAGCGGGGAGTGGAGCACGGAGCTGGCTGGGATGCTCTGCACCTCTCCATGGCTCCAGAAGGGCAGTGCCAGCCGTCAGTAACAACAGGCACAAGGGAAGGACAAACGCATGTTTTGATGGGGGAAAAAGAACACTGCTGTTCTTCAACACTTCCCATTTCCTACAGGCGCTTCCAGTAAGCCCCAGCTGCGCTCCAAGCACCAGCTGAAGCCTGTCAGGGCCGGGACGGTGAGGGGCTCACCCGGGTGGTCGAAGTTGTACTGTCCCTTCAGTGCCTTGGCCTGCTGCTCGGCCGTCAGCACCTTGTAGAAGCTGTCCTGGCTGAGGATCAGCACCTTCCGCTGCCGCTGCTCCACCTCGTTCTGCCCCAGCAGCTCCATGATCTTCTCGCACACTGTGGACTGAGCGGGACGGGGGCTCAGACGGGGCGGAGGGACCCCGACCCAGCCCTGGGCGCCCAGCCCGGCCCGTCCCCCGGTGCCGGGGCGCTGGGGGGAAGCGGCGCCGGCCGCGGGAGCCCCAGCTCGGGGCCGGCACCGGCGATG